>OZ034975.1:1409700-1429700 GCA_964030785.1 Siderastrea siderea | reverse complement strand
CAAATTCGTTGTATTGCGCTGCGCGTTTTGCAAACTTCGAAGGAATTTTGTTTTTTGTTTAGTCAATCATTTGAGTGGGGGTGGGGTTAATGCCACACAGAAAGAAAGAAAACGGATAGAAATTTCCAATCACAAATCACAAACCATGACCTTCTGAGCTCGTTCAGGTAAACGTATGTTTCGTAAGAGGTCCGAGGTCCGCTAAGATAACTTATTTGAGGGAAGTCGTATTCAGCCGGCTATGCTTTAACCCTGACAATGGCGGACGTGTTATTTACAAGTGTGGATTGAGACGATCCTACCAACTGCTAGAACACTAACGTCCCGCCTATTTTTAACGTAGCTCTGTCTCTTCTTACGAGGCAGCCTGTAGATGATGATCCAGATTTTACTTGGCCTGATCTTCGTGGTAGGACGCATTAGCATCTTGTTTAGATCCTTTGGCAGTTGTGTTAGGAGCAGGTTCTTTTTCTTGGCAACAACAACAGCAGCATTTATTATTTATAGTGCGCCTTTTCTATATAAATAATCAAAACCGCATGACAATTACAATTAAAAAATAATAAGAAATTAATAAAACTATCAACTAATCTTAAGGATAAAAAAAAATGAAAAATATATAAAACGAAGTACCAGAGTGATGTCCTCATCGACTATAAGACTGCTCTATAGTTGAACTAGAGCAGAATACAAGTCGACTGATGGAACTGGATTAGATCTTGAACTGTTTTCTCCATATCTTTGATTGTAACCGTTTGTAGAATCAAGCTGTTGAAATGTACGCAATCCTTAACTTTATTTGTCAGTCAAAACATCTGTTTACAACTTGTACGATAATAGCGAGAAAAGTCAGAAACGCTGAAGATCTGAGCTCTGAGATCTAAAATCTGCTGAGATTTGCAGGACGAGGGAAAACGTGAAAGAAACGATAATTCAAAGATTACAAACGACAATCCTGAGAACTCTGCCGCGAGCACATGGGCCAGCCCATAATAGTAACGCAGATGACGTTCGCGAATTCGGTCACAGTGCCCGGGGAAGTACAAAAAATTGAACAAAAATAACCACGGAAAATTTTGTTCCCTACACCGTTACTTTTGGCAGTTGCCTGATGATTGCTTTGCAAGAAGCATGAAACTCTGAGTAGCAATAAATTTCAAGATCTTATCCAGTTCCATCAGTCTACTTATATATCTGTGCTAAAAGGTGTCCGCTAAGGTTTCGCTTGAACACTGACATCGCCCGTGTTCAAGCCATTGTAGCCGGAAAAAAACCCAGGGGGCTTGGCGTCTTGCTAGGTGTCGCTAGAGAGCCTATTAAGAGCTCTGACTCATAATCATAATGCTACTAGCAGAGCCTGGGGGAGTGATTGACTAGAAGCTTAGTCATGAGTGTCATGGGTGGGGAGGGTGAGTTCTTGTTCCTTGGACTTGGCTGTTAAGTGCTTATCTGGGCCCGGTGGTGAATTTAATTGGCTGGGAATGCAATTGCAACTCCCTGGGCTAGCAAATGTTGTCAGAGTCTTAGAGATTGCGCTTGGATTAGAGATATCCTGCATAGCTGACAATTAAATTCTGCAAACAGAATACTACAATCGGTCGGATTGTTGTTCGATTGGTTCGGTAATCGAACATAATCCAACTGGACCTTTTTATTACCGAACTCAATCGACGCGGTTAGTTCAATTTTGTTCGGCAGAAAGACAAAACGCATCCTCTGCATCCAGTTTCATTTGAACTAGAAACATCTCTCAAGTATGTATGTGAAGCAGTTTCAAACAAAAATTTCAATTAACCTGGAATGAACTAAAATCTTCATTGTTCAAGTGATTCAAATTCGATAAATTCACAGTTAATACTGGGGAACATGAACGGCACAGCTGACGGCACAGTAAAACCATGTGAAATGTTTTCCCGGGACAATACCGACCGGGGTATTCTTAGGATACCATCACACACAAATGAACTTAATGTCTTTTAGCTTAATGATTATTTATCAGCTACTTTGTTCTCCTACTTATGTACACTTGTGTAAATGCCTTATATGGTGTGAAATAAAAAAAGATTAAAGATTGAAAGATAAAGTTTCGATAATTAAAAAAGGACCAATACTTTTTTCACCGACACCGACGGCGAAAGAGCACTCGTAATAGCCTTTAACCATCTCTTCCAAAATTGCTAATTTCACCGTTTCCACCCTCTGTGACATCTTTGTGTACTCGTGTTTGAAATTGAAGCCAATACACACAACTTAAATTATTTGAACGCAATATCTTGTTTGAAACCAGATGAAACTGGTTTTATGTTGGATTGTTGCAGTGTTCGATTCTCGAATGTTCGATTATGTTCGATTGGCAAAATTTTGGGGTGAGTTTGATTAAGTTCGATTACCGAACCCAATCGAAGTCAATCGAACGATTGGAGTACGATTACCGATCTTTCGATTGGTTACGCTCTCTAAACGTTGTTTGAGCAGAGAAAAAAGCTGATACGAATGCAGAGATTAAAGATCGAGTAAACCGTGGCCATGCACAGCTCAAAACCTAGCCTACCCTCATTTTCACTTTACAGTAAAGTTTTAACGAGTATAACGCTGCTAAGGTTTAAATTTCAAAACGCAACCAAGTTTGGGAATTATTTAAGGTTTTCGATTAATTTTCTGCCTGGGCCTATTAAAAATTAACCACCGAAGACGGGAAGTCCAGTGACAGAATTGAGGTGACTTTTATAAAAAAGCGAACATATTTGCAATCTTAGCTAATCTTCTACTTAAATTTCACAAAACAGTTATGGTTATCTAAAATGTATAAACGGCACATTTTTTGATCTAGAGAAGAAAATATTAGGCTGTTCCAGGCGTTTAGATAGAAGAGCGCGGGTGAAAAATTTACGACGAAAAAAAAAACGATTGAAGACTAGAGAGAGAAGTCAGTAAACCACAGCGGTATAGTCTATTTTAGGGGTTGTCCATATGGGTATAACGTAGTCCATGGGGGTAGTCCATGAACTTGGGATGAGTGTTTTGTTCACCACCAGAAAAATAAGTGCACGGGAAATCAAAACACTAGCAGATTCATTTTCTTTTATGAGCAGCTGTCCTGTCGTTCCATTTGAAAAGTGATTAGCTAAGATGGTTGGCAAATATATTGTCTCACTTTTAAAATTGGTACAATGATGTGTTTTATGTGCTTTTGATTTTTCCCTCCTAGTGCTCAGAAGATATAATTGCACGACGTACGAAAGACGAATAAATAAATTATGTTTTAAGGTTTAAGGCGGCTTTAAAGTATGGGTCACTAAGTCAGACTTGTCATAAAGTGCGTTGTATGGAAAATTTTGGGCAGGATACCTCTGCTACAATTGTATTTCCATTTCCCAGTAAACATTTCTTGCTGTTCAATCCACATCTCTGAGATCCAAATTAACTTAAATTTCTAGTATTTTTGTTAAATGCATCCCCGCTAACGACTAAAGATTGAATTTTACGTATACGTAAAAGCTACATTAAATTGCACTATTTAGACTTGTCCTGCATTTAACACAAACTCTACAAGCAGCGCGCAACAAAAGCAGAGTCGCATGAAATTTTAAAAATCCCTTCATCATTACAAGAAATGCGCATGTCCCACTTGATCCTTTTTATTTGCCATGGCTGCTAAGGAGGAAGAAACCTTTGGCGGCCATAATTTGCGGTTTTCAAGCCAAAGGATAGGAGCAAGTCCGATCGAAGTCACTGATACCGCTACTTTAGTGCAAGAGAAACATGGACGCGCACAAGTCAGCGCTTGCGTTATTATTGCGTTCGAGGTACGAGAACGCAACCCCTAATTTGTATAATATATGTAGCTCGGCGGCCGTTGTGTCACAAAGTAATCTACCGAGCTGTGTAGCTCGGCAGCCGTTGTCACGATGCCACAAAGTAAATCTACCGAGATGTGAAGCTCGGCGGCGCCATTTGATCATGACTTGTGATATTTTCGGCACCGGACAAACGAACACTTTAACTCTATGTTATTTATTAAGAAAAACTTATAAACCAGCCCACAGTAGTGCCACTCTCGAGTCACTGAAATCAACACGCTCGACCAAATTACTGGAAAAGTTATTGACGTGAGCCGCACACACGTTCCATTGAAGGCTTTGACAAGGGCGAAGTTTGAATTCAGATGTGAAAGCTTTTAAAACAGTAAATTCAATGTAATTCATTTTGTCAACAAGTCGATGACTGGATGCTCTTAAAAATAACAGAGAAAATTACCCGAAGAAATGTTTTTGAAGAAAGAAAAAGAATCCCGGGTTAAGCACTAATCGGCCTTTGAGCATCTGCGCCCTGTAACTCAAGCCAGTAAAACAAAATGTTCCATTTACACGCCCGACGCACTCTGGCCAATGTCTCCTCCGATTACAAGCACTTGACACCGAACCATACGACATCTTTTGAAAACGTTCTTATAATGATACACAGTTTCGCTGTACGCAACCCTTACGTTTAGAATATGAAATAATCATATTTATCTATATCGTAACCACCCTTCCGCCTCAACTGCTACCTGTACGCCTAACAAACATATCGAACGCACTCTCCTAAGCTCCGTTTAAAAGTTGCATTCACTAGCTAGTCAGATTTAGCTAAGAAAAGGCACCGTCAAATGAGAATGGCAAAAACACGTCGAGAGTACTGAAAGGGACTTCCGGTGCTCAATTTCCCGATCTCCCATTGGTCAAGTCGGTTTTTAGATCTGTGCGCGGGTTCATTAATAGGGATTTTAAGCTTACCGACCGAACAGATCTAGAACAACTTTTATATCGTGTCCCGGAGAGTTTCACCGAAAAGAGTTGACCGTTTTGTGGTGGCCAACAAATTAAGTTCTATATCTGCCGCGTATGACAACTTCCTATCAGAATGGCTCAAAGTTCCGAAGCAACCTTTCTCCTAATCTCATCCCTCGACTAAAAATCATAACGGTGCTTGTCTGTACGTTTGGAAAAAGGCTCTCGCCACCAGGTTAGCTCGATCGTTCCCAGAGTCCAGGGCCAGAGAAAGAGAAGAGAAGAGACCCCAAAATCTGATGATTCGCACTTACGAAGGGCTAGATTAGTTGGAACTTCAACCTTTCATCTTTTTAACATTAGTAAACCGACTGTACCATATTAGACGATAAGTAATGATATTAAATTATATAGCGCTATTCAGCTTCTGTAGCGCTTTAAAATCATTATGGTTAGGTAAAACGTTTAAAAGCTAAAAATACCGAGATAAATCTACAGAGCTTAAGAATATCTGAAAATACTAAGATAATGCTGAGATGTAAGTTATTCCTTATAGCCTTGGCTCAGCAGTGCTGAACGCCCGGTCTCCATAAGTATCAAGTTTAGCTAGTGGCACAGTGAGCAGTTCTTGGCCACTGGAACGTAACTACCGAGAGAACACTCGATGACGATTCAGCCGACTAGAAATGTAACAGCCTGTGAACGGGCTCTCTGTTTGGGGAAAGGATATTGGGGTATCGAGTGCTTTATAGACTTATAACAGTAGGTTAAATTTTTCGTTATTACATCTAACCTAGTGGCCGTACTGAGTTTTTGGCGAAACACTCGGAGTGAGCCATTTCAAGCAACATATCGACTGGTCGTCAGCTGTGGTCGTTGCTTTTCGTGCACAGACGTCGAGATTATCCTGAGCCTGCAGTGTCACGTCAGGAAAGGACTCGACCTAGTACCCAGTCTTGCTTTTCTTGCCCGGTTTATGACGTCACTGGGTGGAATCTCAATATCCCAGGAGTCTTAAAGTGATGTTGCACGAGACGATTCGCAACAGCGATTTTTAGCTTAATAAAGCGTTGCAACATTGTTGCGACCTTGTTTCGAATAGTTACAACATTGTTCCAACATTGCAACGCTGTATTGCACTAAAATCGTTGTTGCGAATCGTCCCGTGTCACTTTACCTTGTTCCTGAAATTCTACTCGGGGATTAGGGAGAAAGGGAGACCGATGATTCCCAGAGCTGCGTTGTGGCCAGCCTATTCTTACATAATCTGTATTCGCAGCAAACTTTTCAAGTGTACGTAAATCGTTTAAAAATTTTTAAAAATTTTTATACTTTAAAATTTATATGAACACTATAACCACATACGAAAAAAAAGAAGATTCAGGATAGCAAAAATCTCACCTATCGATCCAAAAGTAAAATGTTTTCCGAAATTGTTGATCTACTGATCTAGACACAAAACCTTAATTAATTAGTTAATTACTTTTCTTCGGTGCTTGGCAACTGGTAATGTTCAGGAGTGCTCAGTGGAGCCAATATTCAAAAAAGCCGTTCCTCAGGCATCGTGATGCTGGCTGGGAAGTATGGCATCTTAGATAAAAAATTGGCTGGGAATTAGTTAAGAATAATAGCGTGCTGGCGATTTGTTCTACCCAAATTATTTTTGGCTGGGACTCGACACACACAACGCCCACTTCCTGGCTCACACACTCTTTTTTTATCGCTTTGCTGGCAAAAACGTCAAGCAGTTAACGCCCAGTACAACGCCGATCATATGACGTGCGGATGACATCTGAAACTGTTAATGAAAACTCTTCTACGCTCCTCTATTCAATATCTGACAACTGGCTGTCAATCAGTACAAAATCAACTGTTTCATTCACTTTGCGCACAGACCGGTACGTCCAGAGAGAGAGAGCGGCGGAAGTTTTGAGCTGGCTGTCCAAACTGGAATGCTTTAAAGCTATTTCTTCCTCGTTCGGAATCGTTGTACCAATTTTCTCGGGATCACAGCCTAGTATTGTTTTGTAACGGTAAGTGCTTACTAATACTTGCTCACTAACTCACTTTTTGCTAGCGACCGACAAAATAAGTATAGTTGTCTCGCATTAGCACAGTTGATAAGGTTTTCTTATTGAAATACTCTAGTGTACCTGATACATCGTACACCGGTTTTGTATTTGTATGTGTTGTGTGAGTGGTCTGAACGAATACTAGAATTAACCGGAGTGAACTACGCATCGGATAACGAAGAGTTTTCCGCCCGGTAAATGTTAGAAAATGTGGGCAAATTATGCCTTCTTTGTTAATTCGCACTGAGCTCGCCACCATTCTTGTCGTGGTTATAGCCTTTATTGATAGCAATTTTTGATTTTTTTAGTGAAATATTTATCAAGTTTAGTGTTTCTTATTCACTAAAATTACATGTATTCCCATTCAGCTCAGACCTAGCGGAGCTTCAAAAATTGGTGGAAAATTGGTCCAGCAAAGGAGTTAAGGTAAGGGCGTGCAGTTAATTTAAAAATAAATTTTAGCTTTCTGTTCAGTTTCATAGTGAAAACTGGGCTGTACAATCGAACTGCGTCCTGCCAACCAGTCGAGCTAGAAAGGGAGACTTTTTCTTATCAGTAGTGACAGCTGGTACTGACGAGGAACGGATACCATATTTTTTGACCCGTCTATATTATAGTGCCCGCGATAGTGGTAACGTGTGCCAGGTGAATTGCTTGATAGTATATGACTTTGTAGTTACTGGCAATTACTAAATATTGACTGTTTTTCTTTTATATCGATCTAAATTTCGCCAGGTGATTTAGAGCTCATTAGAGGAGACAGGGACAAACGAAATAACGTTCTCGTCTCTCAGCTGCCAATATTTGAGTTACGAAGTCTCCCTGTGCAAAAACAAGGCTTTCCCTCCTAGTTGCTTGCATTTATACAGTGCATTTTCATGCCAGGAACATTTTAAAC
The DNA here is from genome assembly GCA_964030785.1 of Siderastrea siderea. Taxonomy (NCBI): domain Eukaryota; kingdom Metazoa; phylum Cnidaria; class Anthozoa; order Scleractinia; family Rhizangiidae; genus Siderastrea; species Siderastrea siderea. The sequence continues at coordinate 1,421,961 of OZ034975.1, read as the reverse complement.
TTTATCGTCCTCGAAACTCGAGCAAAATTTCTCAGTGGTATTTTCGGTCGTTTACATCAAAGTGTTCCGCCAAAACCTTCAGTGACGCAAGATTGTTTATATACTTCATGTTGATAACCTGGCCAGTGTTTTTCTCCGGTCGAATTGACAAGCGTGGGTTCTGATTTCCAAGTGTTTTTATCGATTGACGGCCTCTGCAATTCGAACTTAAACTGGCTTCCAGCTTTTGAATGTATTTGAATCATTTGAACTGGGAAGCATTTGAAATGAAGATTTCGTTTTCGTATCCTACTAATTATAGTTGTGTCTGCATGAAGGTAAAAGGCATTTTGCATGAATACATTCAGGTATCAGAAAATTATGAAACAAATTGAAAAAATTGCACAAAAGTAATTTCGTTTTAAGAGAGAGTTAGCAAGGTATTCTTAGTCAAGGGTGCTACCTACCGAAGACACAGTTTGTTCCTGGGAAAATAATAAAAAAAAGAAGAAATCAGTTTGAAAGAAATCAGACAAGGCTTTTGCCTTATATGATACAAATAATATATCTTTTCACTAGTCATGGGCTCCTTATATTTTCTAAACTTGAGATCTATTTGAAGTGAATTTTCAGGAAAATGATAATATAGATTTAGTTAAGGTCGTTCGGGCCAAAAGCAAAGATTGGTTTTTCTGAAGTAATTCAACTTTCGCCATAAAAAAGGAGCAAACGAAGAAATGGACTTGAGCCTGCGATCAATTAAAAATCAGCACTCCTTCATTGATCAAATGAGAACTAAAAAGCACGTCAAGTCGATGAGTCGTACACTTGAGCACACGATACAGTCATGTGACACTTGTCAGCGGATACCCTGGATGGGCTTTCAAATGACTGTAACGTGGATAAGCGAGTAATTCTTGTGCTAAAAATATGATTTTACTAGGCGCTAGCACGAAAACGTTTGTTACTTTTAATTAGCTCCTAGACATCCTTGTTATCGCAATGTATCATTTTATGTAACAATGAATTTCTTCTTTTCTTTCCATTAGCCATCGAAAAATGTAACATTCTCTAGTTGGATGTAATAATAAAGGTAATTACAAAAAATATTCTTCAACACCAACAATTTGTTTGAAAGTTTAGCAAAGCTTTCGGAACCCTTCCGGATCCCTTTATCAGTGATGACGTTTGCTTTTAATCGCAGCCTTGTTTTGATGAGGCTGCAAAATTGTTCCATTAAGTGGCATGGGGGAAGGTTGTAGCCCTGGTCACAGTTCATTTTCGGTCGCCGAGTATGAATTTTTATGTGCTCGCGTATCTTGTGTGAAAGCAAATGGTTTTTCCTGGCCAATAAGCTTTACACTGGCCCAGTCGATGGAGTAGCCTGCGTCCTTAGCGTGTTCAGACACCGCAGACTTGCACTCTAATTTCCGGTGTTCATTTCGCCTAGTGTACAGTTTCCTTGCTGTTTTACTGATGTGTCAGTCTGAATCAGAACCCTTGCATTTGATATTGTAAATGACCCCACATTTCTCCTCAACCGCGATCTCATCTTTTGGTTTTACCAGGTGTTGACGAAGGGTGCGATGGGGTTTGAAACAAACGTGAACACAACGCTTTTTAAAGAATTTTTGAAGAAACTCCGTATCTTGTCTAAGGAAACAACATGATGGCAGGGACTGGGCATCGAACCACCAATCTTCAGATCTGAAGTCCAGTGTGCTAACCATGACACCACCGTGCCCCCACAATACCACCATGCCCCCATGGCCAGGGAGAATTCCTCTGTAAAGGTGATGGGGATGTTGTGCTGCCATTGGAGGAACTACACTGGAAACCACCCATTATTATAACCACTTTTTCTTGGCCTGAAAAAAAGAGTTTTAACAATCACACTAAGGGATAAAAAGGAATAATTAAAGTATTCTAGCCTTGCTCGCATTTGGTGAGACTCTGGTATCTTTAAGGTGGTCCTTTCAAAATTTCTGACAAGTGCCATCATCACTTTCATATGGGAGTTCTAGCCCCCCCCCCCCCCCCCCCCCGATGCAATTAACTAACAATACTACTTTGGAAGCTCAAGAAGCTTTAATTTATAACAACTGAAACTTTTTCTTTCAACCCCCACCCCCCCCCCCCCCCCATATTAATATCATAATTTATGTAAAAGTAATATGTACAGTACAAACAAATCTTTTTAACTTAATGATTTAAAGTTTGAAATATTTATTTTTTGCAGTTGGTGAGCCTATTTCAGTGACAAAAGTGGATGACCCAACTCCTGAGCAACTTGATGAGCTTCATGCCACTTACACTGAAAGACTCAAAAAGCTGTTTGAAGATAATAAGCAAAGTACAGTGTTCCTGAATCAACAGAACTGATCATTTACTGGTAAGACACTTGTAGAACAATTATAAGAATCTTGTACCCATTTCACTCTAAAGTCAGTACTGTCGACCTTGCATAGGATTAATTAATGGCTTGACTTCTCTACATTATGGTCAAAAACAGATCTAATTTGCAGGCTAACTTAGAGAGTTAGGAGAGGGGGAAAGGTCTACAAAAGCATCGAAATGAATGTTGGATTGGCTACCAAGACCAAAAATAACTATGATTTAATATAACCTTAAGAAGATTGGGTTGCCTAGAGGTACAACTACATTGCATTCATTTGGTCAACCTGATGATTAACCCTTTAAGGCCTAACAGTGACAAAAATGAAATTTCTCTTTACATTATCACTGCTTGTTTAAACAATCAAGTGATGAGAATAAAGAAAGTGATCACCAAGGACAAGATGTCCTGATATTTAGACAAATTCTCCTTACTAGTTCCATAAGAAATGTATGGAGAACAGTAAGGGAAATATGCATTTTTATATCAGGGCTTAAAGGGTTAACTGGTTTTTCAAATTCAATTAACTCAAATTGTTTTTTCTTTGTTCATTAACATATTCATTAATAAAGTAATGACTACTGAATAATGAGTTTGATTGATGAAAATTAAGAGATTGGGTTGTGTAGAAGTTCTCATTGTTCTCATTGGCTAACTAATTAGTCTGATGATCAACTGGCTTGTGAACATAGTTAACACATATTAATTATTTTTTCTGTTGACTGAATAATTTATTTGTAAATATTAATAAAGTAATGGCTACTGAATAATGAGTTTGGTGTCTCTGGGTACACCATATTTATTTCGGTTTTCTTCAAACAGCCTCTTCAGTCCCTCTATGTACTCAGCATGGAGTGTCTCTATCTGTTCATCACTAGGACTTGTTACTTTGTCCACATGTATTGGTGAGCCAACTGATAAAAGAGAAAGAGAATTGAGATTAGTGACTGGAACCATCAATATTTGTGTCAAGGGATATTTGATTTGCTTGCAAGTGAGGTGTTATTGTTAACAAGAAAACCTGTGGTTTATCAAAGATAGGCCCTTACAAGTTGGAGTTGTACAGTTGTGGGCGCCTAGATTCATGGATTTTTGCTATTGGGTAATTATAAATAAATTTTGTGGGATCTTGCAAAAATGAAAACCTGCAGCAAAAATTTCGTACCAAACCGCAAATGCTAGAATTAAACCTGTGAATTTTTCTACAACTGTGCAGTTTGAGCATTTTGCAATTCAGTAATATAAAAAGATGCCATGCGTTTTAAACAGTATTCGCGTTACTTGTACGTTTGCGTGACTACTTGTCCAAAGTTGAAAACGCCCGGGGTGAAAGGTTCTCTTGAAAAACAAGTCCATGCATTTTGTTCAAGACTTATCGGTTTGTTTTGACTGCTAAATGTTTTGATTTGACAAAATAGATTCTAGCGTTTTTGTTTCCCCTTTATATGGGCTAGATTTCAAATGCATGAATTAATAAATGGCGTATTTTCTTCCTTATGATGTCCAGAACCCTCTTGGAAGTCGTTGCGTACAACAAAAGGTCGGGCACCATTTTTTAAAACAGGTCATTTTGATCGACTAAAAAACTCTTTCTAGCGTCCCCTAAAACTTCCCGAGTATAAGCGTGGTGAAGGGATTGCAATAACCTAGCCATGCCCCCAAGAAAACGAGCGCTAAAACGTAAGCCCTCTTCCGTCCCCACCCAAATAGGATATCACTAACCACAGTACCATGACATCTTGGAGAACTATAACACGGCGTCCTGCAGGCCCGTCTTAATAAACCAAATTAATTTAACTAGACAACATCGACAAATTTAATGTAATTTAATTTTCGGACGACCTGTTGTCGGTGTTTGATGTTTCGCGAATTCCTCTTCCATGTTACCAATCAGAAATTCTAGACCCGGGTACTAAACTTGTGGAAAGTCTAGGACGACGTTTGGTTGGTTTCATTTGAAAAAATACTTTTTGTGTCTGCTCCCATTAGACTGAAATCCTTTTCACTAAAAAAAGAATAGCGCTTGTTTTTCCACAACAGTGAAATTCCGTTGTAAGTCTGACGGACCAGAAGCTGGCTGCATTTGCTTTTTTTCTGGACAAAATGAAGAGGTGGGTGTATCGAAGGTGTGATCGTGAAACGCACTTATTTTCTACTGTAGACTAATTTTACAGTAAAAAAAATTTATCAAGTTTTATGACCAAGAGAAAGAAGTCTAAAGTTTGGTTGACAAGAAGGTTAAGTTCCCTGCTAGCAGAGGTCTCTCACGGCAAGTGAAAAATTTGAGGCGGGAGAGGCTTCCCATTTTTCTCTCGCTGTGAGAGACCTCTGCTAGCAGGGAAAAGGTTATAAGCCACACTGCAGAATTCTGTGACTTTCCATCATCAGTATTAAAACGCATTGTGTGTGCTTCTCAAGATTGTTTTAATTTCAGACAGTTTTTCTAATTTCGACGCAACATATGATAACAGGGATCCCATCGAAACACGTTCTGCAGTTCTACAGATTGACTGTTATTGTCTTTCTTAAAATTTGTGATTTATTCACTGCTATCCTGACCAATCAGATAAGAAAAGAAAATAAACAAGAAAAATGACCCCGAAGAACATCTTGTCAAACCTGAGATGTAAGTTCTGAATGAGAACGAGAATTTTAAAACTTTAAATTTCGGTTTTATTCCAAAACCATTCTTTAAACTGTGATGACAAAACAATAGTACCAAATAATAAATTCAAATCTAAACCTTAATTTCTCGTTCTTGTTCAGAACTTACATGTGACAAGGTGCTCTTCAGAGTCGTTTAATTCTTGTTCATTTCCTTCACTTGTTGGACAAAAATGAAGAAGGAAGTCGTAATTTAGTTTTGCATAAAATTTGGCTTTATCAACACCGTTGATGAGTTAAATTGGCCACCGTAAACTGAAAATTCAAAATTTGACGTTTCGAGTGTTAGCCCTTCGTTACTGAGATTCGCTCTGACGAAGGACTAAGGGCTCTGACGGACGGAAGTTGAACAAGTTAGTTTTTTTACGGTGGCCAATTTAGCTTATCAAGTTGATCAATCCACATTTTCAAGATTCGCTCCCCCGCCAACGCGGCAAAATCGATCCAATCTCTTTATTCATTATTTTTACATACATTGTTAGTTAATTACATGCTTATTCAGTTGTATTACACCAGAAGATAACGTTCTCCCCAAGGGAGGGCCAGTTAAAAGTCTTACCTACAACAGTAACTGGCTTTTTGTGAGGAAGGCCCGGAATGAAGCTGCCACAGAAAGGTAACAATGCGACTCTGATGGTTAACTTCCAATGTTTCTCCAAAAATGTTGGCTTTGAACTTTTGTAGCTTCTCGAGCAGTCAGGGTTGGTGAAAAAAGGTTGCCGAAAAGCATCGTTTTGTCCGAACCCAAACACGGGAACCAGAGAGGACCTAAATCAAAAATAAAAAACTCTCACTGTCCAGTTGGGAGGAATGTTTATAATACTGGAGTAAAAAAAAATACGACAAAATAAAACATTTGGCCTTTTCAGGGAAAAAAGTAAGCAATGGCAGAAATACTATTGATAATGATCATTTTCCTCTTCCCTACCCCTACCCCCTTAAAGAAAAAACCATGACTGTGAATTAAAGCGTTGAAAGGATACAGACAAAGAAAAAAATACACACGGCTGTTCTATTTTCGGTGACTGAAGAAAGACAACTTTTTCTCAATACAAATTTTTTCATAAGTCGGTAAATTATGATCGTCCGGATGAGTGTAGTCCTGAGAGCGACTGATTGTGGTGACATTGACTGACGTTTCGACAACCTGAGCGTAAGTCATCATCAGAGCCAAGTGAACTGTAACATATTTTTCATCAGTAGCGCCTAAGCCGTTTACCCGATGCTTAGCAAGGGATCAGGTAGAGAATGACGTCACTCTTTGTTTGCTTTCACAACAAGACGATACATCCGGGAGACAGCAAGTTGGACTATCGGTAGGATGACATAAGGTATACCCTGTTTGCATCCCAAAGGTAAGATGAAGGGTGAAGCGCACAACGTAAGGTTCACGACAAGGCTCAGTTGAGTTTCGCACGCACGACTCGGCTACATTCCCGGGGGGGGGGGGGGGTGTTCCCTTATAAGCTTTATAGGTTTGTGCAGCCCAATGGGTGTGGGATTTCAGCCATTTTGGTCTCAAAATGGGTATCGATTTAAGCATCAGGTCAGGAAATGGCTATCAATTTAGAAGTCAAGTCTGAAAATGGACTAGTCTGCGAGCAGGCTCAACTAGTGTGTATTCGCACGAGTATCTTGGCGGCGGAGCCGCGATTTGCAAGCTGGCGCGCTTCGCTTTCCGGCGAGAAGAATGGTCACTTTTCCTCGCCCTCTTTCCTCACGCCGGCTCGTAAATCGCGGCACCGCCACCAATAACCAGGGACGGAGACCGTAAGTGCAGGGTCCACGCGGCCCCATCGAAAAAGACAAATGTGCTATTTTTAGAGAAAATTGCGCCACCCTCAACGTCATAAAAACGCGTGGGTACACGCAATTTTGCGTACAACAAGGGCGCGCTGGATATGGTAGATAACAAAGAAGAAAAGAAGAGACAAAGCTAAGTCGATGCGTGACACCAGTGATAATAAGGAAAAGTAAATACGCGAGTTACACACGTTAAGGTGTCATAGTTTGTTAAAGCACAAACGTTTCGGGCATAGCCCTTCTTCAGTGTGCAGGAATATGCCCGTTGCGGCATACAAAAGCCTAACTGAAAAATGCGCACGTAAAGCGCGCGCCCAAGAAACGAACAACCAAAGGGCGTGAACGTGAAATGAAAGTACTTAATCGCCAACTGTCCGACAACCCTTTTTATCAACGTCTCGACAGGGATCCTACACAAGATTATCAAAAAATCGTCAAGGCCACCGTTAATGACATTATCGCTACATGTGCGTTACCGCCTACAGCACAACATCTTGTGCTCACAACCCCGCGTACTTCGCAATTCTACATGATACTCAAGATACACAAACCAGACAACCCGGGGCGTCCACTTGTCTTCGCTTGCAGTTGCCCTACAGAGAACATCTCAGCTTATCTCGAAGAGGTAATGACTCCATTTGTTAAAAACCTCCCCACTTAAATCAAGGATACCAAGCACGCTCTTCGGATTTTTGATTCGTTCAATTTTGATGAATCCGATGCTCGTCCTCGTTTCCTGTTTACCATGGACATTAAGTCCTTGTACACAGTCATCCTTAACAATGGTGGACTAGAAACTCTTACATATTACCTAGACCAACGGACGATCAAGGAACCACCTACCCACACACTGACCCGCTTGGCTGAACTTGTGCTGACACTTAACGCCTTTTCTTTTAATGACCAGCACTATCGCCAGATTGGCGGTGTTGCCATGGGCACAAAGATGGGCCCTAATTATGCGTGCTTGTTCGTCGGATTCATCGAAGAACGAGCCCGTGCCCAATACACTGGCTTCGTCCCACAGTTACACAAGCGCTACATCGATGACGTAGTTGGAGCTGCAGTCGCCCCGAGTTGGGGCAGTTCATTGATTACGTCTGCAATTTCCATCCAGCTCCCCAGTTCACATTTACCATCAGTGAACTTCAACTGCCTTTCCTCGACATTAAACTGGCAATCACCAACAACAGAATACCAACGTCCATACACTACAAGGAGACTGACACACACAACTATCTGCACTACACTTCATTCCACCCACGTCATTGCAAACAAGCAATACCATACAGCCAGTTTCTACGTCTCCGACGGACATGTTCTAATGATGTCGACTTTTCTGAAAAAGCTGAGGAGATGTCGACCTTTTTCAAACAACGGGGCTATCCTGAGCCGCAACTGCATAATGATCTTCAGAGTGTCACAACCATCTCACGTGACGAGGCATTGTCCCCAACGCGTCTCAATGTTACCAATGTTGATAGAGTACCTCTAGTACTTACTTACCATCCTTTCAACAATGTAACGAGAAAGATCCTTTTAGAGAATTTCAACATCTTATCAACTGATCCTGAGACACGTGGGACATTCCCTGAGCCGCCCCTCGTCTCATACCGGTGCGACAAGAATCTCTGGGATTTCCTAGTACACTCCACTAGCGGCTCTCAGAGGCCCCTTGATGCTGGCTCTTTTCCCTGCCGTCGTCCCCGCTGTCAAACATGCCAGTACATTACTTCTCAGACTGTTCTACATGGGCCCAAGAGCTCACACACCATCCAAAATCGCTTCACCTATCAGTCTGAGAATGTGGTGTACTGCGTCTCTCGCCGCCGTTGCACTAGCATGTACATCGGTGAGACCGGAAGGCGCCTACGGGAACGCTTCAGTGAGCACCTGCGTAGCATCCGCAACCGGTCTCCTGGGCTTGCTGTAGCTGAACACTTCAACTCCGCCAACCAAACTATAGATGACATCAGGGTCTGCGGAGTCAAGCAATGCAGCGGCAGCAACACCAGTCGAAAGCGACGGGAGATGCAATTAATCTTTGAGCTCGGCACGCTCAAGCCGGGCGGACTCAATATTAATTTCAGTTTTATTTAAGTACTTTCATTTCACGTGCACGCGCTTTGGTTGTTCGTTTCTTGTGCGCGCGCTTTACGTGCGCATTTTTCAGTTAAGCTTTTGTATGGCGTAACGCGCATATTCCAGCACACTGAAGAAGGGCTATGCCCCAAACGTTTGTGCTTTAGCAAAGTATGACACCTAAACATGTGTAACTCGCGTATTAATTTTTCCTTATGGTAGATAACCAACGAGACGCGTAGCTCCAAAATGGTTATAGGCTTAATTATTTGATATCCAGCAAGCCCGAGGAGAATAATTGTTTTTATTATGAAAAACGCAATCACTAATTGCTATAAAATCAAGAAGGGAAAAACAGAGAGAGAAACTCCGAGATAAAAAGGAACAAGAATCGATCCCGATCACATGACTGACCGAAAAAGGTGCTAAAACCTTCTGAAGTGTTGCAGCGTTTCTTTGTCACAGCATCAGTGTCACGCGCGATGGCGCAATTTTTTTCTAAAAATAGCATATTTGTCTTTTTCGTTGGGGCCAACGCCACTACTGAAAATGGTATTTAGTTACGGTCTCCGTCCCCGATAATGGCTCATGGGTCTATAAGTGGGTGTCGATTTAGGGTTCAGGTCTGAAAATGAAGGTCGATTTAGGTTTCAGTTCTGAAACTTAAAACATTTCTTTTTTGTGACCAGTTTAAACCTTTAGGTTTATATCTTAGCAAGAGAGGATCTTAGTTAGTCACATAGTTTACTTTTAGTTAAATCTTTAGGCTAGTTATGTTAGGTTTTTATTCTTAGTTTATACTGTAAGCGGGTTGCGAATCTTAAATGCGCCTATAAGAACCTTATTATTATTATCATCATCATCATCATCATTATTATTATTATTATTATTATTATTATTATTATTATTATTATTATTATTATTATTATTATCCATTTAGGGCAGGGTTTGAGAATTGGCATCGATTAAGGTATCAGGTCTTAAAAGGGGGGACGATTCTGGGTTCATGTCTGAATACGGGAAGCGAAAATTTCATCTTTCGCTCTTAAAAATGGGTAAAAGTTTTAAGAGGCGGGCCACACTCTCCAGAAAAGTTTTTAAGGGGTACCTCCCCATGCATTTACGACACAATACAGTTTATTGGCTGAGGGTCGTCCAATACACCCGCACTGTAACGGACCGTGAGACTATGGTTTCGGTCCGTAGAGTTTTGTACGGACCGTGAACTTCACATACGGTCCGTATAGAAGAGATCACGGTCCGTAAATTGCATCTTATTAGTGGGACTAAGAATATTTCATTCCCGTTGTGAGAGGGAGATATTTTTGTTACGGACCGTACAGTTTGTACGGACCGTGCATTTCAGATACGGTCTGTATAGATGAGTTCACGGTCCGTAAATTGCATCTCATTAGTGGCACTTAGAGTATTTCATGCTGGTTGTGAGTGGGAAATTTTCTTATTACGGACCGTACAGTTCGCACGGACCGTGAACTTCAGATATGGTCCGTCTAGAAGAGTAAACGGTCCGTAAATTGCATCTCATTAGTGCATGGGACGTAGAATATTTCATTCCCGTTGTGAGAGGGAGATATCTTTGTTACGGACCGTACAGTTCGTACGGACCGTGAATTTCAGATACGGTCCGTATAGATGAGTTCACGGTCCGTAAATTGCATCTCATTAGTGGCACTTAAAATATTTCATTCCCGTTGTGAGAGGCAGATATCTTTGTTACGGACCGTACAGTTTGTACGGACCGTGAACTTCAGATACGGTCCGTATAGAAGAGTTCACGGTCCGTAAATTGCATCTCATTAGTTGGACTAAGAATATTTCATTCCCGTTGTGAGAGGGAGATATTTTTGTTACGGACCGTACAGTTTGTACGGACCGTGCATTTCAGATACGGTCTGTATAGATGAGTTCACGGTCCGTAAATTGCATCTCATTAGTGGCACTTAGAGTATTTCATGCTGGTTGTGAGTGGGAAATTTTCTTATTACGGACCGTACAGTTCGCACGGACCGTGAACTTCAGATATGGTCCGTCTAGAAGAGTAAACGGTCCGTAAATTGCATCTCATTAGTGCATGGGACGTAGAATATTTCATTCCCGTTGTGAGAGGGAGATATCTTTGTTACGGACCGTACAGTTCGTACGGACCGTGAATTTCAGATACGGTCCGTATAGATGAGTTCACGGTCCGTAAATTGCATCTCATTAGTGGCACTTAAAATATTTCATTCCCGTTGTGAGAGGGAGATATCTTTGTTACGGACCGTACAGTTTGTACGGACCATGAACTTCAGATACGGTCCGTATAGAAGAGTTCGCGGTCCGTAAATTGCATCTCATTAGTGGCACTTAGAGTATTTCACGCTTATCGAACGAGTAATAGACATGTTATCGTCTGCCTTTCCCTGAACAGTTTCACAAGGCTTCAGTAGAAGGAATAATCGACATAAAAGTTTGCTTTTAGAACTCTGTTATTAGTTTGCGCAACGCTTATAGAACGAGTAATAAACATATTACCGTCTTCTCTTTCTACCTCTTTGGTGTATCTCGCTCGCTTCGTACGTACGCTGAAATAACGAGGCTCAATCATACTTGTATAGACTATTTATACCTCTACATACGGATCGTGAATCGTAAATGACGGTCTGTAAGCAAGGATGACGGTCTGTGCGAAACGTACGGACCGCCAACTGCAAATGACGGTCCGTAAGCAATGATGACGGTCCGTGCGAAATGTACGGACCGTCAACAGTTGGCCCTGGCGCGATAATGAGATGCACGCTCTGTATTCGGACTGTAAGTAAGAATGACGGTCTGTGCGAAACGTACGGACCGTCAACCTCAAATAACGGTCCGTAAGCAAGAATGACGGTCCGTGCGAATCATACGGACTGTCAACCGCAAATCACGGTCCGTAAGCAAGAGTGACGGTCCGTGCGAAACTTACGGACCGTCAACTGCAAATAACGGTCCGTATCAGTGCGGCAGTATTGGACATGAGTGGAGGGCTCAATCCCTCAAAGGGCCTCTCAGAACTAACTTACCCTGTCGGATTAAGAAATTGGAGAATTTTAGTATGGTAAACTGAAAGAATACTTGTTTAATGAAGAGATACTGGCCAGTGCAAATCAGGAATTAAACCAAGAGCTTTTTGTCAAGAACTGCTCCAAATGATAACGGAATTATTTGACGGGGGAAAAAATTTTGGGGTTAGGTGCACCTTAAGTGCCTACGAAGTAAATAAGGCCTCTCAACGTGAGAAGAATGGTATTTTTATTTCTGTACTATCTTCTCTCGTTGTAGAGATATTCACTTAAAAG
>OZ034975.1:1312200-1404700 GCA_964030785.1 Siderastrea siderea | reverse complement strand
AGAGAATTCAAGCAAAGCCTTTAGTTACAAAAATCATAATCGTAATAACTAAGCAGAAAAGTGCAAAAATTTAATGATACGTCTCTTATTGTCTTTGATCGGTTTCAAATGGACGTGTGAGTGCTATTTTAAGTCTCGTGGGACACATCCAGTTAACAGAATTGAAACCATTTCTTATAGTAGGCTGGTGTAGGGTACTTTTCTTCTAAGTTTCAACGGAGGTGTTTACAAGTCAAAGCGCTCTTAGTGAACTGAAAAAGTCCAAGTTTCCGGTTGCAGTTCTTTGCCATCAGCGCAGATGTCGTATTGGTCGTACACGGTGAGATGTTCCAGTTGAAACCTGGACAGGATATCTTGTCTTGCCGTACAATGTAGTCAAATTAGCTTATTTTATTTTATTTTTTTTTAATGAGGGGAGGGATGCTAGGGGTCATTTGCAGATTCAGATATTTTAGGGTCGGAACATTTATTTTAGAGGGGTGGTTGGAAAAATAAGAAAAGTTTAATTTGGAAAGCGCTAGCTTTTGTAGAAGAAACGCTGCAAAGCTTTTTGTCGCAAGAAGAAAGTAAAGAAAGTAGCTAATTCGGGAGAATTATGTATATCTTTTCCGATCGCTGCGTGGCCTTGCACCGTCCTAAGAAGGTGTGGAATGATACCTGTGCTGAAATCTCAAGAGCCCTCTGAATCCTTAGGCTTTGTTCACACGGATCAATTTCCAAACGGTTCCGGTTCGGATAGGTCTTCTGTTCACACGGAAACTGCTATCCGTACCGTCTATCCGGTTCAGTAAAGGTCCGGGTTTTGGACCTGCAAAAATGCAGGAACAATTCCGGTCCCATATTGGACAGGTACTGTGTGAACACCTTGTCCGGTTCGTTTTGGTTCCAACTGCGTAATTTAGGCTTGGGCACTAATTAAATTTATCGCGTGTATCAGTGATGTGTTTTTGATTAAACTCACCTAGAAATTTAAAGAGAGACCAAACTAATCTCTGCGATAGCATAACTGCCACATAACTTATTGTAATTCTGGGTTTAAAGCTTGAAAAGGTTAAAAGCTAAAAGAAGAAGGTTAAAGCTTTGTGTATTTTGTAATTGGCAGGGATGGGGTAATTTATTATCCGGCCAGAGGCCTTTGGCTTCTTTCAATCGATAGATTCAGCCTTCTTCGATCGTCTTTTACGCATTTGGGTGTCCTGGTGGATAACTTATTGGTACAAACAGCTGATTTTCTCACGTTGGTTCAGAAGTGGACTGGTACTGGACCATTTCTGTACCAGTCCCGTGTGAACAGACCTGGTCTGGTCCAGAACCATTTGGAAACTGTTCTGTGTGAACATAGCCTCAGGCGTTGATCGTAGGTTTGGGAGAGGGTTGAGCTTTAAGAGAAGAAACAAAAAAAGCTCCCGCTTCGATGATAAAAAAAGTCTACCTCGAAAACAAAGTTTAATATTGGCCATTCATCAAGAAGGAAAGTGGACGCAGATGCAGTACCGTGGGCGGAAATAAGTCGGATCGCTAGGTTCCGATGGCGAGTGTGTGACGGCCCAGCATTAGCCACTGCGTTCTTTTAGGGTCTACTGGCAAACGATTTCCGTGCCTTTGAAAAATAAACCAGTACCTCTCGTGTACGACCAGCACGACATCTGCGCCATGAATAGCAACCGCAAACTTAGACTTTTTTCAGTTTCACTGCGAGCGCTTTGAATTGTAACTCCTTTAAAACTTAGAAGGAAGTACCCTACATCAGCCTACTATAAGAAATGGTTTCAAGTTGTTCTTGTGGTGGCGCTTTTGTTAACTGAATGTGTCGTCCCACGAAACTTAAAATAGCACTCACACGTCCATTTAAAACCAATCAAAGACAATAAGAGACGTATCATTAAATTTTTGCACTTTTCTGCTTAGTTATTACGATTATGATTTATTTATTATTTTTTGTAACTAAAAGCTTTGCTTGAATTTTCTTTTTCTGGTGTTTTTGCGCTCTTTCTTCCACAAAAGCTTTCCGGGAATATTGCGGTTTTTTGCAACCACTCCCTCAAACAGTCCCGGCATAGTCAATCGAACCCAATCGAACTGTATTTCAATCGAACTCAATCGACCTCAATCGAACTCAATCGATGGATTGAGTTCGATTGAATTCGGCAATCGAACGAAATCGAACTCACACAAAAAAAAATGGACAATCGAACGCAATCGAATGTTCGATTTCCGAACTCTTGATTTTTGTAAAACTGTTGTTAAAAATGATAACAAGGTTTAGGAGGCTCGAGTTTATACCTCAGTATAAGACGTGTTTTTCGTAGCCGCACAATTCCCGGAGAAACGGTTTCAGATGCGCTGTGGGTTGTTAGCTTTAAATGCTTAGTAACAGGCTACCAAGAGTGCCGCTTTGACGTGGAGGAGGGCGAAGAGTTCAAAGTTTTAAAGAAAATAGGCGATAAAGGCCGTGCTTTTCGAGTTGTAAATGAGCGTGGACAATTAGGTCACCTTCAACGTGAACTGGTCTGTGAACTGTGTCGCGGTTAGTAGTTTGCTGAAGTCTGTACTTTTTCATGAAAGTAATACTTCAAGTTGTCATCGTTTTGCAATTGCAAGTTAACTTACAATGAAAACGGTCCAGTAGTTCCAGAATACGGTAAAACGCGGGAATAATGATAGCTTTGTTCTAATCTGTTCTTTTTACTGCAGTGGACAGTTTATTTTTGTTATTGAATTATCATTAAAAAAAGGACGAGAAAAACGTGTTTTCGATGGGCTTGCCTTTTATTAAGGTTCACCAGAGCTTGCATACAGTAACCAAGCGGGCAGTCAGACCACATAACATGACCTTTGTCCAAGCGAATTTATTCACCGAACACAATCGAACGTAATCCATTGCACTGCGTTCGATTGAGTTCGCTAGCCGAACTCAATCGAACACAATCCAATGGATGGAGTTCGATTCGGTTCGATTTGTTCGATTAATTCGATTGGTTCGGAAATCGAACTCACACAAAGTTCGGTGTTCGATTTCGTTCGATTGCCGGAATCAATCGAACTCAATCCACGGATTGAGTTCGATTGAATTCGATTGAGTTCGATTTCCGAAAGTTCGATTGACTATGCCGGGAACAGTAAATGATCCGACCCTAAAATATTTGAAATTGCAAATGACCCTTACGATTGTTTCCCTCATTAGAAAAATGTCACTTCGCATATATACATTCAAAACAGCTATTTACCGGAAAACTAACATTTATGTTTAAGCAAGGGTTCCTGGTTTAAGCCAATTTGGGTCTTCCAGCTTTCTGAGTTACTGCGTCACGCTATCCTACATCGTGACTATCACGAAAACCTCAGCTCATTTCATGTCTCACATTTATGCTAATTTCAATACGGAGTGCATAGTTTGACGTGGTTTGTAACTTTTGTTTTTTCAATCTACAAATTAACGTGACTAATATAATGCAGCCAATAATTCTGGTAAAAAGAGTGATAACCTGAACCAAGAGATTCACCAGATGATGTCTTAAGCCCGGGGGGGGGGGGGGGGGTACTCTGCAAATTTTTGGGCGGGGGTGTGCCGCTGGGACTCTGAAACCCTTACCCTAAACTAGACCAAGTTGAGGTGCATTTTGCAACCCTATACTAGACTAAACACCAAAAATCCGTAACCCTATCCCACCGATTTCCGTCTAAATCCCGAATGTTGACAGTCTAGGATATCCAGCAGTGTTTTCAGTGATAACCTATCCTGGGTATTAAACCCATCTCTATTAACGCTTTCTTTGCTAGTTGCCGGTAGATTTGCCAAATTGATTTCTTTTTAGTGTCAATTGCCGGGAAACCTAGTCTAGACTAAATTCTCCAACCAACTGATTAGTTTCCTTGAAAATGATACCCTATTCTAGACCAAAACTCTCTGATTTCCGTACCCTATCCCAGACTAAACAGCTTGAAAACCATACCCTTCACAGCGGCACATACCCATATGGCATGTATATGGCAGTACCCCCCCCCCCCCGGGGTCTTAAGGTGAGAGTATTTTTTGCTTTATCGGTTTGGATCAATCAAATATATAATATTGTTACATTGTCAATAAATTTGCACTGTAGAAAAGTAAACCAGGTTGCCCCTAAGCCATAGTAACATAGTTACCTCTATATGAAAAGTATATATTTTTACTTTATTAACCTATTCAAAACAATGAGCCAGTGAAACCTTGTTTTATGACTGCTTTAGTGGAACCGATGTGGCTCGCGTGACAGCGGCCGTTCTACCGAAATGCTCAAAATACCCTGCACACTTTTTCTCTCGACGCGTCGCTTTAAGCGGGCCAAAAAGGACACTTTCAGAGAGTGAAAAGGAATGCTTGAGCTTACATTTGATGTATATTTTTGGTTTGAAAAATATATGCTAGGTCAGTTATAGGCCTCTGAAGTTGACCCAAATTTCACTTTGACTCTGAACCCTCCAAGGTTAGTATCTTCAACAGGTCAACAAGCAGTTTAAAAATACAAATTTATATCCGATTTTTATATCTTTACATAGAGGAAAGAATAATGTAGTTATGAGCCAAATGGTAAAACGGGAACGATTTCCATTGTTGCGTACGAGCTTGCTAAAAATGCACAATTTTCCCTTGTTTCCGGGGGGCCCAAGGGAGCTTCTAGCGGTATTTCGAACTTATCTAAATTTTAGAAAAAAAAGAAAAGCGGAGGAACTTTTAAATATGATTTTTGAAAATAGTTTACCAAAGGGGTATTTTTGGTAAAATAAAATAGAAGACCAAATTTCCTTCCTGTCGTGGGATTCTCGATATTTCTGGTCAGGAGCTCTTAAGACTACAGCCTTTCACTATCAGTGGTGTATAAAAATAAACAAACCAACAAAGCAAACAAATAACAACAAAAATGGAAAATGAATGTAAACGTACCCAGTATCCAAAGCCATTTTGATGAATTGTTTCCGTCTGTTCAAAGTTAAAATGTAATCTTTGTAGCACGAGTCAAGCACTTCCGTTGCCCCTCCAGGTACTAACGCAATCGAATTTCCCGGACCCAACTCTGTTAGGACATGTTTGCAACTCTCCAACCCCACGTCCACAACTCTAAGCCAAAGAGCTACCTCACGGTAGAATGGTATCTGAAACAAAGCTAGGAGAACAGAATACGGTATTACGTGATCAGCACCTAGTACCTTGGCTGAAAATGATCCGAGGGGAAACTCGTTTAAGTTTCGTTGAAATGCCCGGTTCGAAACGAGTTGAAATACAAAAAATGCCACTGAATAACTTTTCCTTCAAACGTTTCTAATTGAGTCGGCACACTCCATGTTACCTGCATGTAAAGAATCACAACGGGTCACCGAGCAACATTTTGCGATAAAAGCATCTGTTTCGTGCACGTTTTATATCCGATTTGCGCGATTTTACACTACGTAGTGTATACATTTTCACAGTCACGTATGTTGAGGTCATCTTCGCAGCGACTCTTGGCCACCCCGGCAGCTCGCTTGAAAACATATGGGGACCGTGTTTTTTCCGTGGTGGCCCCGAAATTGTGGAACACTCTTCCATTAGAATTAAGATTAAGTGACATACATTTTTTAATGAACAATAATATATGAAATTCACATATTTGAACTGCGGATAAAGATAGAATTACGTGAAGATCATCGCAGTGAAGGTGTTTCAACCTAAGCGGTTGAAAAGAAGAAACCTGAAAAAGAGAACGGGAATCGAACCCATGACCTCTGCGATACCGGTGCAGCACTCTGAACTGAGCTATCAAGCCAACTGGGAGCTGGTCAATTGAGAGTTCGTATTTATCCCGTAGATGGTATATTAATGTTCATTTATTCACCATCTACGGGATAAATACGAACTCTCAATTGACCAGCTCCCAGTTGGCTTGATAGCTCAGTTGGTTAGAGCGCTGCACCGGTAGGGTTCGATTCCCGTTCAAGCCTGAATTTTTTCAGGTTTTTTCTTTTCAACCGCTTAGGTTGAAACACCTTCACTGCGATGATCTTCACATAATTCTACATTTTTTCATGTTTAGCATAGATAGTTTTCGTTTTTTAACCTTTTTATTTTACATATAATATAATTAACTTTGTATTGTGAAGCACCATGAGCAAGTAGTGCTAATGGCGCTATATAAATATATTATTATTATTATTATTATTATTATTATTATTATTAGTATTATTAAATCACGACTCCTTGATTACGACCTATATTGTTGTCGAACTTGTTTCACAAGCAGTTGTATCAGGTACCCACCAAAATGACCTCCAATATGCGGTGTAATGCCGGGGAAAGTTTGTTTAAAACCAAGCAAATTGGTTCCAAAACTGATAGCCAATCCATCAGACACCAGTCCGTGGGGATGGTAACCAAAAATATAATTTCTTTCGGGATTAAGATCCGCTGTTTTGACCAGCGAAATTGGATAGTAATCTCGCAGACATCTGAACGGGAGCATGCTCCCTACAAAGTTTACACCAAGTTTTCTTCCGCCTCGTTTAGGTGTCCTCCAGTCGATGAACATCCATATCAAATACAAGGATACTAAAGGCCACAAATGTGGGTTGACGTACAGAAAGTACAGCAAGCCAAATGTGGATATACCAGTATAGCCCACAACAAAAAACGTGTAGAGAAATGCAACCCAGAAGCCTTGAAAGAATTGAGCGACAATGCGTTCCTTTAACATCTTGTAAATGACAAAACAACTTGCTCTCTTTACTTTGTGAAGTCTCCTCAGAAATCTCGTGACGTGGTGAAGACAAAACAAGAACTGAGGACTTCGGACCCGTTGACTACACTGATCGTCGAGCGGAACACGAGATGACAGATCATGATGCAAATATTTATAGCAGACCAAGGGGAAGACGGATGTTAGCACCGGTTGTAAACCAATGCGTGCTAAATGGTAATTGGCCCGTATGATCATTAGTCTCCTTCGCAGCCGCTCAGGCCGAAGTCACGCAACGCTCCTATCATTTGACGAGGAAGGCAGATAAGTTAAAGATGGCGGAATCAACAAAGGATTCTAGATTGGCACTACAGAGAAAGTCAGTACCACTTTTTTAAAACTTGTTTACCCCTTGAAAGTGGGGTTCAAAGGCCCAGAGGCAAAGACTATTTTTTCCAAACTAAACTCAAGGGTTATATCTATCATCAATATCATAAATGATTCATTTTCCGATAATGTCGTCTCAAAATGCTGGCTTGTGATTCGTTCAAAAACTGTCATGACAACGCAGCCAAGGTCAAACTTCAAAACTTTTCTTCACAAAACCGTCGGCAAAATTTTAGTTTTTGCTCAGTAATACAGTTGAAAAAGCTTTTATTACATTGTGATTCATCCCTGCAAGCAGCTTACCTTGACAGAATGCCCAAAATGTGAGTGCTAAAACTTTAAAACTGTGCATTTTTCTTTAACAGTTTGTTTTTTTTTGGTTTTTTATTTCGCGATGAGCGCGCTGTACTGCGTTATCATTTGTGTTCCACTTTTAGCCTGGAAAAGAAGTTGGTTTTAACGTTATTCTTTTATTTTGTCGATCCCCGCCGACAGTTTGATGCACTGGAATATGGCGGGCCATCGCTGTCAAAAGCTGATATCATGATATCCTGAATGATATCAGTGATATCTGCCTAATATTATGGCGGGCCATCGCTGTCAAACGTAGATATCATGATATCATGAATGATATCATGATATCTGCCTAATCATGATATCGATATCTATAGCGGGCCATCGTAGTCAAAAGTAGATATACATATATCTCTTAGATATGTCATATTTTCGGGATATCATTTTGAGATAAACGTTTTTCAAAACGTTTTGCAAAATCTATTTGCATTCACACCTGTCTATTCGTTTTGTAATCCGATTTTCTTTTTGGTTTTCTTTTGTTATAATCCTTGTTTTCGACACCTAATTGACTTTTGCGCACAGAGATTTCTTGACACCTACCTTAATTAAACGCCACTCTGATTTTAAATCACCTCGTCCCTTCAACAGCTGGTTCGTTAAAAAACATTGCCAGGCAGACATCTGCTGATCCTGCTGATCAGTCAAGAGTGCAGTTCTACTCGTGACCTGTGCTTTGTCCGCTAAACATGTTGGGTATCATTTTATGCAGTTTAGTCAAAGATACAGATGTTCGGCCATGGAGAGTAGAGCGACAAAGATGTGGGTCGTGAGAGGGAATGACCGGCACGTGCTAGAGATGGGCAAGACCCACGACCCGACCCAGTTTAGAAATCAGCGCTATTTCTCATAAACTCAACATGTGATTGACTGTTCTTTGCGTTAAGTCCTGTACCATATAATCTGGCACGAAATATTTTCCGGACAAGGTTCACTCATTTAGACCTTAAGCTCGTACATATACTCAGTATGTTACGGCAAGGCCTCGATCAATGGGGTTTAATCTTCAGTTGTGAACGGTCCAAAATTTATCCATCAACCGAGAAAGTATGGCCATATTTTTACTGCTACAGGGAATTCCAGAACTTCTAAATTCTAAATTCACAGTCTCTCTCTCCGCTCAGGGATCAGGGTTTGAGGGAAACGAAAATCTGCCGCGCTTGTCGTTTGTTTAGTGAATCGGTTCACCAAAAGTAACTGCTCGACACGCGTGCCACGCGCGCATGCAGGCGTATTTCACGCTCACTCCTTCGCTCGTTTCCTCGCCTTGACTATCCCTGGGCGAAAATGGAGATTGCTCGTAGTGGTGTTCAGCAGGATCAGCAGCAAATTCTTAAATTAACACAATGCAGTCTATTCAATTTAACATTTTCCCCAACTGATACGTCTGCGCTTCAAGTTTTAAAATTCCTTCACACACTAGTTACCAGTCGAGTCCAAATACCTGTCTATCTGGCTAAATTCACTTAGAAATGACAAGCGATACCAGGACTGAAAGTTTCTTTTTCGTAATAAAATATCTGACAACAAAGGATTAAAAGGTGTCAGAATATATATTTTAATATATATTCTGACACCTTTTAAAAACACAAAAAGAAACTTCCAGAGAGATATCTTAACACGGAAAGAAAGTGCCCGCTGCCTTATTAATCTTTTGTTTTTAAAGATATCTTCTTTTCGTGTTAAGATATCTTTAAAAACAAGAGATTAATAAGGCAGGCACTTTCTTTTCGTGTTAAGATATCTCTCCGGGAGTTTCGTTTCGCGTTAAGATATCTCTCCGGAAGTTTCTTTCTGTGTTAAGAGCGCCTGTCTGTAAAAATCAGACAAAATCAAAATTCCGTGGCAAGGGTGGAAAATTCGATTTCTTTCATATTTTAATGTTAGATAGGTTAGGGTATAACTAAAATCACTGGATACTTTTTTTGGCAAAATATCCTTTTATTTCAAAGAAAAATGCAAATAATGAACTTCCGTTAAAATCACCATTTGAAGCAGTAAATTATGACATCAATTTGAGGCGTTCGCGTACAAAAACAAATCACTCTGTCGTCTTTTAAACACTTAATTTTACTTTTGCAATCTCTCAAGAGCTTCAAAACTGATTTTGGTAGAAATTGCGTTGTTCTTTGTGCTTGAAATAATTTAATTTTGAAAGTATTCATTTCTCATCAGGAAAAGTACTTCGTGAATTAAATTATTTTTCACCATGTGCTAAACCTTCAAATCGATTCAGCTTCTGGCTGTTGAATTAAGAAAAGATGTTCTCAGGATTGCTGCAAAAATTTCTTTGGGCAAATGATTGAGAGCAACGCGAGAGCTTTTCAAAGTTCGTTAAAATGCAGGTTGTTTGACCCTTCTTGGCAACATTCCATTCGCGAGTCACGCACATATTTTAATGTGTTTCGACCCACATGAGATCGAAAACGTCAAACAGAAAAACAGTTCGAAATGCTCTTACCTCATTTGCTGTTGAGGACAGGTCCAGAGGCCATTTCCGAGTGATTCTCTTGCCGTTCGACGTATTTTGGTCCTGTTGATGACATCCAATGAACACCGCCAACTGGGTCAGTGTATTGTAAACGGTCGAACAGCTCAACAACAACCTTTCTTCCAAAACGTTCGACATCTTTCTACACTGTGACATCTTACTCAACGGTTCAGTTGCTGGTCAGTGTTGCTTAGTTGGCAATACACAAAAAGGTTTTTATCACCACATGTCGCCGCTAACGTGGCCAGAGTTTTATCTAGAGCCGCGTCACGCAATGCAAATCATCGGAATGGACATTTTACTAGAGGGTAGGGGAAGGGCAAAATCTGCTCTGATTCTTTTTAAACGGCTCAGGGTTCGAGAAATGGGAGGAACTAGTAATGGACCAAAAATGCGAAACAAAATTAGTGCTACATTTAGGGCCTCAACCTCCCGTGCCAGAATGCAGAAAAAGTAGTCACCCCTCGGCGTGAGTTGTAGGCATGCAAATAACAATGTTCGAACATGAAAATTAGCTAAAAAGGGTACGTGTACTAGCTTAAGTTAAAAACCTCTTCAAAACGTCGAGTCCAGAACATTAAAATCGTTTTTATCAGGGAAATTGCGATGTGACTAACTAGTTTGTGCTTATTGTTTTGGCTTAGAGGGGGGACCTCGGAATTTTTTTTTTTTCACAAATTGCTTCGTTACACAGAAGACGGTTGTCGTTGGTTCCATTTTCTTGTTGTCGGAGTTTGTGGTTACAACACCAGACGAATCAAAAGCTTGAAAACAATTGTTCCCTTACTTTCATGCACCAAGAATACCCAGGCCCGTAGAAGGGGGAGGGGTGGGGGAGGGAGGGGGGTTCGAGTCCCCAGAAATTTTGGAAGTTGAAAAAACATTACAATAAATGAGCCAAAAAATATATAATTAAAACGAATTAATGTGCAACGAATAGTCTTAATTGCTGATGCTAAAAGTTCCTTTTATTATTTTACAACCTTTAACAGGGTTTGACATCTGTTGAGTCACTAGCCACCGGGCAAGTGGGCTTCAAAAATCTACTAGCCCACCGCACAGTTCAGTCGCCCAGGTTCCTTACCAATGTCTTTCTTCACCCATATCACCTTGATCCTGGCAGTATAGCTTTACTGTGAAGGACGTTAATGCCTTTAATAGCTAAGCGACTGCTGTGTATTTGCTGCAAGCTTTAAGCTCATCATGCTGTTTTAAAACAAGTCTAAGGAACAAAATTATTTTTATCTCACCAATCGAGTGATAAAAGTTACGTTAACGTTTACGAGAGTTAGGTAAAACAGGTCCGAAATTCGTAGCTTGGCTGTCGAAATGTTTCAATTTTAACAAACCTTGTAACTTTAAGGGTACTTTTTTAAAACTGATGCTATAAATCTGGTGGATATTGCCAACAACTTTGTCGGCGAAAAAGCAAACAGGAAGCAGTTTTTTGGCAAATTGTCAACGAAGGATGTCCCCAAAAAGGTGTCGTTTTTGACGAAATCGACACAAACTGTGGCATTGTGAACAGAGTTAGTATCTATGTGCACGAGTGTGTATTTTGAAGGGGGGGGGGGGGTGGGAAGGCTTTGACTAGGCCAATTTGCTCGCAGCATTTATTTCAGCCTTGGTGCGGCCCTGATACCACCAAAAGAGGTGCTACACTACTGGATACCACAAGTTACAAGTCAGTTTTTACAACGAACGCTTGAATATAATGACGATATGTCCCAGCCATCGTGCAAAACTTGAAATAGTGTCTAGCAGAAGCTGCAGCACAAGGGGCCGGGTCACGGTAAGGAAAAGGGGACTGGGGAAAAAGGGATCTGAAATTATCTTACGCGGAACTGGTTCGCTTGTAAAAGTTGGATCAGGTGAGTTTTATATTCGCTTGTGGACTATCCGAATATTAGCCAGGTTATCGATGGAAGCCTCACTCTTCTCTTCGTCCTCATTAAGGTGTATGTAGAACGTGAAAGAGGTAACAGACGTTTAAGGGTAAGATGCTTGACGTATTTCTGTTATGATATCCTCATATCCATTATGATAAGTATGCTGGCTGCTGTGAGAGATCTCGCTCACTGGGAACCTGTCTCAGTAAGATTCGTAAACAGAAATTCAGGAACAGAACCTCGTTTTTTGTTACCATGGTTACGTGCCATATTTCACAGTCTTCAAACAGCACTGCTGTGCTGTTAGAAGCCCCACTCATTAGTCAGGACACACTAATGTAGACTAAATCAAACAGCTGGCAAGCGAGCACAGTTAAACACTTCGATTGCACCCATTTGTTATGAAGAGAGAACCCTTCCTGTCCAAAACACCATCCAACCCTTTAACAGCGAGCTGACTTTCACTCGTGATATAACTGTGCCTTGAACCGGTCCTGTGCCAGCTGAGAACCAGCAGACTGACACCAATGATCATAGGTAGAATACCCGCTCGTCAATTAACAAAAGGGAGCCCCTTGTAGTTATAGGTTTTCCCCGTTTTAAAGTTGGGTCTAGTTAATAATAGCGCCACTTCTGTTGCACCACTCACCTGTAACCATGTCTGTAAGCTTGTACAACGGTTGGAATTGCGTTCAGACTACTAGGCTAGAGTAGCAAATACAATTTTTAATGGTTGTAACAACACTGCTAATAAATAAGAAAGACACACAACGCCATTAAAACCACGAAAAATCCCTGCAATTAACACTGTATGTTATTTTACTTCACCTCAAAGGTTTTGCCCTTCCCCTACCCCCTAAAATGCCTTTGATACGCATTGCGTGACAAACGCAATGCGGCGCCATTCACGTTTGGTCCCAATTTAGCAGTCAAATCTGATAATGCTTTTGTGCACTGAAAACTAAGCAACACTCGTATTAAATCAACTGAACCGTTGAGTTAGATGTCACAGTGTAGAAAGATGTCGAACGTTTTGGAAGAAAGGTTGTTGTTGAGCTGTTCGACCGTTTACAATACACTGACCCAGTTGGCGGTGTTCATTGGATGGCATCAACAGGACCAAAATACGTCGAACGGCAAGAGAATCAGTCGGAAATGGCCTCTGGACTTGTCCTCTACAGCAAATAAGGTAGGAGCATTTCGAACTGTTTTTCTATTTGACGTTTTCGATCTCATATGGGTCGAAACACATTAAAATATGTGCGTGACTCGCGAATGGAATGTTGCCAAGAAGGGTCAAACAACCTGCATTTTAACGAACTTTGAAAAGCTCTCGCGTCGCTCTCAATCATTTGCCCAAAGAAATTTTTGCAGCAATCCTGAGAACATCTTTTCTTAATTCAACAGCCAGAAGCTGAATCGATTTGAAGGTTTAGCACATGGTGAAAAATAATTTAATTCACGAAGTACTTTTCCTGATGAGAAATGTATACTTTCAAAATTAAATTATTTCAAACACAAAGAACAACGCAGTTTCTACCAAAATCAGTTTTGAAGCTCTTGAGAGATTGCAAAAGTAAAATTGAGTGTTTAAAAGACGACAGAGGGATTTGTTTTTGCACGCAAACGCCTCAAATTGATGTCATAATTTACTGCTTCAAATGGCGATTTTAACGGAAGTTCGTTATTTGCATTTTTCTTTGAAATAAAAGGATATTTTGCCAAAAAAAAGTATCCAGTGATTTTAGTTATACCCTAACCTATCTAACATTAAAATATGAAAGAAATCGAATTTTCCACCCTTGCCGCGTTATGTTTGATTTTTACAGACAAGCGCTCTTAATATATTTCGAAATAATTTGAGATATCTTGACACCTTTTAATCCTTTGTCGTCAGATATTTTATTACGAAAAAGAAACTTCCTGTTCTGGTATTGCTTGTCATTTCTAAGTGAATTTAGCCAGATAGACAGGTATTTGGCCAAGTACTCGACTGGTAACTAGTGTGCGAAGGAATTTTTAGGACTTGAAGCGCAGACGTATCAGTTGGGGAAAATATTAAATTAAATAGACTGCATTGTGTTGATTTAAGAATTTGCTGCTGATCCTGCTGAACACCACTACGAGCAATCTCCATTTTCGCCCAGGGATAGTCAAGGCGAAGAAACGAGCGAGGGAACGAGCGTCAAATACGCCTGCATGCGCGCGTGGCGCGCGTGTCGAGCAGATAGCCTTGGTGAACCGATTCACTAAACAAACGACACGCGCGGCAGATTTTCGTTTCCCTTAAACCCTGATCCCTGAGCGGAAAGAGAGACTGTGAATTTAGAAGTTCTGGAATTCCCTGTAGCAGTAAAAAAATGACCATGCTTTCTCGGTTTTTGATAAATTTTCGAGGCCTTGCCGTAACATACTGAGTATATGTACGAGCTTAATGTCTAAATGAGTGAACCTTGTCCGGAAAATGTTTCGTGCCAGATTATATGGTACAGGACTTAACGCAAAGAACAGTCAATCACATGTTGAGTTTATAAGAAATAGCGCTGGATTTCTAAACTGGATCGGGTCGTGGGTCTTGCCCATCTCTAGCACGTGCCGGTCATTCCCTCTCACGACCCACATCTTTGTCGCTCTACTCTCCATGGCCGAACATCTGTATCTTTGACTAAACTACATAAAATGATACCCAACATGTTTAGCGGACAAAGCACAGGTCACGAGTAGAACTGCACTCTTGACTGATCAGCAGGATCAGCAGATGTCTGCCTGGCAATGTTTTTTAACGAACCAGCTGTTGAAGGGACGAGGTGATTTAAAATCAGAGTGGCGTTTAATTAAGATAGGTGTCAAGAAATCTCTGTGCGCAAAAGTCAATTAGGTGTCGAAAACAAGGATTATCACAAAAGAAAAAACCAAAAAGAAAATCGGATTACAAAACGAATAGACAGGTGTGAATGCATATGGCGGGCCATCGCTATGGCGGGCCATCGCGGTCAAAAGTAGAGATCATGATATCACTAATGATATCTTGTGATATCATGTATGGCGGGCCATCGCGGTCAAAAGTAGATATCATGATATCACTAATGATATCTCGTGATAACATGATATCATGATATCTTGGCTAAATGATATTATGTTGTTTTCTTTTCCGGAGAGAAATCATGACGTCATGATATCTTAAGATATCCTGGTAGCGCGATATATGGCGGTATGGCGGGCCATCGCCGTCAAAAGTAGATATCATGATATCATGAATGATATCATGATATCTGCCTAATATCATGATATCGTGATATCATGATATCATGACGTTAGGATATCTCTAAGATAAGATCTCGTTTAATTCGTAAACCATTTAGCAAATGTATTGTTACAGTTAACCATTTCGCAAATGCCTTGTAATCAGTGTTATTTTTAATGTCTGACTTAACAGCCTGTCCATGAAATTAATCTGCCCACAACCAACAGTATGGCTTTCCTAAATCGTGTTACTTTAACAGTGTTTACAGCGTTGATTTTTTGTTCGTGTAGGACCGTGTAGGAGCTCCCCCTCGTCAGTTCCATGGAAGAGCTCAGCCCAGTAGCTAAAAAAAGCCCCAAGTTACACCTCAAACTGAAATGTCGGAGCCAAAATGTCGTTTTTTAAATAAACACCGGGCGCGTTAACTCGAGAAAATACGGTACGTGCGAAAGTTATTAAGAATAATGTTGAAAAATACCATTACGAGTTGGTGTATTTTGTGGGAGTGAGTACACTTGCTACAAATAGGACATACGTTTTTGTCGCTTTGGTCTGAAATGTTGACTAGGGTTGAAGATCAGTACGACACACGCCATCGGAGAAAAAAAAAACAAAGCGTTACTCGCATCCAAACCCTTCCCCCCTCCACTCCCTTAACCTAGCTACCCCTCCCAAGGTAAAGTAAGTTCCAAGTATCAGGCTACCGCGGTCAACTGACAATATCAGGGCTGGTCTTGAGAGAACATACCTTCCTTTCAAAACTTAGGTTTCCCTTAGGTCATTAGGTCCCATATTTACGGGTGGCCATTACTTTTGGGAGGGTTTTATCCCAAGGTCTCTTCTCAAACATTAACGTTACTTTAGGGTAGGCGTTTCTCTCTAGGGGAGGGGTCGCGTTATTTCCGGAATTCTACGGCAAATAAAAAAAGGAAAGTTATAGTTTGGTATAGATTATTTGCCACGGATAGCTGTCGGATCTAATTTGTCAGCAGACTCGCTACACAGCCGTTACACGGCGTGGGACAACTAGGGGCCAACGAGCGTTAAGCTTATGTCACATCACCTATTGCGTGACTGGCCAATTTTAAAAGCTTGCGAAAAAAAATTCTCCAGTCTACAGAAATAGCTTTTCAAACCCCTTGCGATTGATAAAACAGCTACCACGAATCAGGCAAAAACCTAGCTATAGCACGTGCTCACTGGTGACCGGGAATCTGGTTGCATGAGTACAACCACCTCCCCACCCCACCACTCCCGGGAACCACACACATAGCAAAGCTAGTAGCCCATACAGTATTGTTCTTTCCAGAGCACAAGTGTCCATCCCAATAAAAGGATTAACGCATGCACAGGGCTCAAGGTCATCTTGAAGAACGCGGACAAAGACACGGTTCGCAGAAGTACATTAAAAATAACACGCTTTTTTCCGATTACTGATGGCCGCAGTTAACATCAACTCAGCGTGGTAATTTCAACTGAAAGTCAGACATTAAAAATAACACTGATAACAAGGCATTTGCGAAATGGTTAACTATAACAATACATTTGCTAAATGGTTTACGAATTAAACGAGATCTTATCTTAGAGATATCCTAACGTCATGATATCATGATATCATGATATCACGATATCATGATATTAGGCAGATATCATGATATCATTCATGATATCATGATATCTACTTTTGACAGCGATGGCCCGCCATATGGCGGGCCATCGCTATAGCGGACCATCGTAGTCAAAAGTAGATATACAGATATCTCTTAGATATCTCATATTTTCGGGATATCATTTTGAGATAAACGTTTTGCAAAACGTTTTGCAAAATCCATTTGCATTCACACCTGTCTATTCGTTTTGTAATCCGATTTTCTTTTTGGTTTTTTCTTTTGTGATAATCCTTGTTTTTGACACCTAATTGACTTTTGTGCACAGAGATTTCTTGACACCTACCTTAATTAAACGCCACTCTGACTTTAAATCACCTCGTCCCTTCAACAGCTGGTTCATAAAAAAATTGCCAGGCAGACATCTGCTTGCGCTGATCAAGAATGGAGTTGTGTTCGCGACCTGTGCTTGTAATTTTGCTATTGAGTTCCGTATCAGTCTTTTCTTGCCTTTGTGCCCCCCCCCCCCCCTCGATATTTCCATGGAAGGGCACAACCCAGCAGTTTGGACAGTTTTTTCGAACGGGCGCTAAGTTTGGTCAGTGAAGTTGTGCGGATAATGAATTCATCCGAAAATGACGAAGGAGCTTTGGAGTATTGTACCGCCAGACTAGAAAGCCTTCTCACGAACTGTGTTAATTTATTTCACCTACTAGAGGAGGGATTGTACAATCAGCTGATAGATTCAATCCAGCATTATTTAAGCTTACTCCGCTCTGATGAATTGCTTAATGCTGGCCGATCAGAGACTCAAAACGCTGCATATCAAGCACCTCTGCGGGGAGCCCAGGTCGGAAGACCCCGTTATGAAATATCATTTGAGCAGCTTACGTTTCTAGTCGGAGAAAATTTCAATACCCGCCGGATGGCAATGCGGAGGGTAGATCCCGCAGGCGCCGCTATAAGGTGGTCTGAGGTTCACATTAGAAGGCGTTATAATGTGTATGGGGCTAATGCTCTCTGGCACATAGATACTCATCATTCTTTGGTACGATGGCGCCTTGTGATAGCAGGTGGTATTGATGGCTATTCCCGTTTGATAACGTATTGCTTTTATGACGGTACTTGGGAATATGGATTTCCATCTCGGGTTAGATCTGACAGGGGTGGAGAGAATTACTTAGTTTCCGTTTTAATGTGCATGGTTCGCGGAGCTAATAGGGGAAGCCATATTGCCGGGAGATCAGTCCATAATCAGCGAATAGAAAGATTGTGGAGGGATGTGTTTTGGTTTTGTATATCAACTTTTTACTTTTTGTTTTATTTTATGGAGGAACTAGGCGTGCTTGATCCAACGGACGAGCTTCACTTGTTTACTTTACATTTCGTGTTCCTTCCCCGAATTAACGATTTATGACACCGCTGGGCTCAAGCATATAATAGGCATCCTCTGGAAACCGAGCACAGTAGTTCTCCTCGACAATTATGGATTGAAAGTATGCTGCGCTTGCAGAATTCTAATCACGCCGCGGCACAGGGTGTGTTTGATAGAGGAACTGTTGAGAGTACTTTAGAACAGTACGGTATAGATTGGGAAGGGCCATGCCCTGATAATGAAACAGATAGTGATTGTGTTACGGTGCCAAGGATTGATTTACATTTACCTTCAAATATTTTGCAAAATCTTTATAATTCAGTGGATCCACTCGCTCCTTCCGAACTTTATGGAATGGACATTTATCTTATTTGTTTACGATTACTTCAAGACGTGCTACAAGAACATACAGCCAATCAACATTGAATCGCCATAATTTTTTGAGATGACAAGAAGTGAGCAAGTACATCACAAACTCGAGATTTCTCTCTAACGTTAACGTTTATTTATGTTTTTTTGGGCGCAATAAAACATTTGCTATAACAAAGGATAATGACTCGATTTGCTTATCACACCGGATTCATTTAACTTCTACCGAAGCTTAAGAACGGTGCCCCCTAATACAGTGGTATTTTTGCACAGGTTATGACTATGGGGAAAATGGATCATATCAAGGGTTATTTGAATCGGAAAAGAAAACTGTGGGTAACCACGCTTTTTTCAGAGATAATTTAGCAACCGTAATTCTTAAAAAGCGTTAAAATACAATTTCTTTCCACATTAAAGCTCAATTTTCTCTGAAAAATACGTGGTTACCCCAATTTTCTTTTCCTATTCTGATAGCCCTTGCTAAGATTTTTCCACACATTCATATGCTGCGCAAAATATTTTTGTATTAAGAAACCCGAATATGCCGAGATGCGCAGAACGTATGCGCAGAAACAAAAGGAGGCACCGTCCTTAATTAAATATAGGTACGAATTAATTAAAAAAAGGAATTTAAAAATTCATTAAATCTTACAGTACCACATTTTTTTTGTTTCAACAGCAACAAAATATTACCAAAACTAAATTTATAACTACCAATCTCTATTCTACGTGGCTATTGAAATGGGTAAAGTTGAAAACGGTAAAGTTGTGATAACACGTACACAGGAAGACGCAGAAATTCTTTAATCAGGTCTCTCTCTTTGCAAACAGTTTACGCCGGTAACTTTTACTGTCCTATGAAATGCGCACAAACGTGGGATTTTCTTGCTTTATTAGTGGTGAGATGGTCGAGCCGCGGAGAAACGCTAGCGCCCACGAAATTCGCCTCCCGCAATTGTCGAGTGCGCGCCGTGTTCTCGAGTGTCCCCACTTTGACTAGGCAGCCAAAGAGATCGATCGCGGTCAATACTAGCGCGTTCGAATTTTACTCAAAAGTGCACAATAATTTAACAATTACAAGACAAAGCCTTGGGGTCGAGAGTTAATTGCCAGGTTAATGACACGAATTAAAACCTTATTAAACGAAATGAAAGCATTAATTAGTGGCTCTTTTTGCGTCAAGATATCTCTGGATGATCAATAGGTGTCAAGATAACTCTTAGCAAAGGATTATGTAGGGCGGAAGTTTCTTTTCGTGTCAAGATATCTTTAAAAACAAAAGATTAATAAGGTAGGCACTTTCTTTTCGTGTTAAGATATCTCTCCGGAAGTTTCTTTTCGCGTTAAGATATCTCTCCGGAAGTTTCTTTTTGTGTTAATATATTTCGAAATAATTTGAGATATCTTGACACCTTTTAATCCTTTTTTGTCAGATATTTTATTACGAAAAAGAAACTTCCGGTTCTGGTATCGCTTGTCATTTCTTAGTGAATTTAGCCAGATAGACAGGTATTTGGCCTAGTACTCGACTGGTAACTAGTGTGCAAAGGAATTTTTAAAACTTGAAGCGCAGACGTATCAGTTGGGGAAATATTAAATTAGACTGCATTGTGTTAATTTAAGAATTTGCTGCTGATCCTGCTGAACACCACTACGAGCAATCTCCCTTTTAGCCCAGGGATAGTCAAGGCGAGAAAACGAGCGAGGGAGTGAGCGTGAAATACGTCTGCATGCGCGCGTGGCGCGCGTGTCGAGCAGTTAGTTTTGGCGAATCGATTCACTAAACAAACGACACGCGCGGCAGATTTTCGTTTCCCTCAAACCCTGAACCCTGAGCGGAAAGAGTGACTGTGAATTTAGAATTTAGAAGTCCTGGAATTCCCCTGTAGCAGTAAAAAATTGACCATGCTTTCTCGGTTGATGGATAGATTTTGGACCGTCCACAACTGAAGATTTTAAAAACCCCATTGATCTGAGGCCTTGCCGTAACATACACTGGGTATACGTACGAGTTTAATGTCTAAATGAGTGAACCTTGTCCGGAAAATATTTCGTGCCAGGTTATATGGTACAGGACTAAACGCAAAGAACAGTCAATCAGATGTTGAGTTTATGACAAATAACGCTGGTTTTCTAAACTGGGTCGGGTCGTGGGTCTTGCCCATCTCTAGCACGTGCCGGTCATTCCCGCTTACGACCCTCATCTTTCTCGCTCTACTCTCCATGGCCGAAAATTTGACTAAACTGCATAAAATGATGCCCAACATGTTTAGTGGGCAAAGCACAGGTCGCGAGTAGAAGTGCACTCTTGACTGATCAGAAGGATTAGCGTAAGCAGATGTCTGCCTGGCAATTTTTTTATGAACCAGCTGTTGAAGGGACGAGGTGATTTAAAGTCAGAGTGGCGTTTAATTAAGGTAGGTGTCAAGATATCTCTGTGCGCAAAAGTCAATTAGGTGTCGAAAACAAGGATTATCACAAAAGAAAAAACCAAAAAGAAAATCGGATTACAAAACGAATAGAAAGGTGTGAATGCAAATGGATTTTGCAAAACGTTTTGCAAAACGTTTATCTCAAAATGATATCCCGAAAATATGAGATATCTAAGAGATATCTGTATATCTACTTTTGACTACGATGGCCCGCTATACATCGCGGTCAAAAGTAGATATCATGATATCATGAATGATATCATGATATCTGCCTAATATCATGATATCGTGATATCATGATATCATGATATCATGACGTTCGGATATCACTACGATAAGATCTCGTTCAATTCGTAAACCATTTAGCAAATGTATTGTCATAGTTAACCATTTCGCAAATGCCTTGTCTTTCAGTCTTTCAGTCCTCCAAAGTGATTTGTGTCTGACTAATCGTTTCCAATCAATGATTTGTGTATGATGAGTGTCTGACAAATAGCCATATGCAGCGTCTCTGGATCCAAAATTTCTTAGGCCAAACTCGAACTTTTCCTTCTCGCGGCCAGAGAATTTACTCGAAATTTACGTTGGCTTTCTACGGAATAAAATGAGGCAAACGGAACTAAAAACTTCAGTTTCTCTTCCCCCTTAAAAACAGCTGGTCCGCGAGATTTATATATTTAACACATGTGCGGTTAAGTAAAAAACACTCGCGGTATGACTGACGGAAAAAGAACCCACGCGTTTTCTTGAATACCGTGCACCCCCTTGATAGAGATGTTTGATTTACTAACACCGTCACATTACCCGTATATTCCCTTCGGGCATTTACTAATGCTACGTCACCATTACCCATTTATTCCGTTCGGGCGTTTAGTGATGAAACGTCATCATTACCCAGTTATTCCGTGCGCGCCCTGTTCTGGCAAATCGACATTTGATCTGGTATATATACCTACTGTACATTTTAACTGTAAGTAGCTATAAGGATGCCTCCTCGGGATTTTGCCTCTAGGCAAAACCCCTTCGGGGGCAATAAATATCTTAAAATGGCAGTCACCTAAGAAGCTCAATGTACATTAAGAATGTTTTGCTGTCATAAAAGATCTTTCAACTGAAAAGAGAAAGTGTTAAGTTTAATCTTTCTTGAAATATTGTAGAAAATTGCCGGAATGGCCAAAATCAGCCCGTAAAAAATGAATCGTGATTTACTTGAAAACGCTCTTACAGATTATCCCCTAATTTCGCATACAAGTTGTGAAGGTTGAGTAGTTCAAATAATTCAAGTTTCGTCATTAAGTGTCCAACTAGTTTTCGAGATATGACATTATTTAAAATGAAGGGCTGTCCATTACCGTTGCTATGGTGACAGATGTTGCTAGGAAACCAATGAAAAAATAAACTTTGGTCATGTGTTGAAAAGGTGGTATAGTGTCAAGGAAATCGAAGTTTATCTTCTATGCGAAATTTTGATTTCGAAAGATACACTCCAAGGCCACAAAAACTGTTGCGAGCTCCCTTAAAGGAATGTTTCCATCGTCGCGAAAACTATACCTCATTTTGCAGCTCTCGATATATATACGGTGGAGATATGTTTTGGATCACACAGGCATGTTTTAGGCAAAAAAGGTAAGCTTATTGATTTTGGCATATCGTAATGTCTGATATTTTGTCCAATTTGTTTTAAACGCTAAAAACTATTCCGAAAATTTTCCATCCAAAATAAAACTCCTGCGATTACTGGGCGTACTCGGGAGTGAAGGTAAGAAAGAGGCGTACAGAGGGAAATGGGCAAAGAAAAAAAGGAGCGTGGAAATTAATAAAAGGCAGCCTGCTAGATCTGGCACTGCCGACCTTAAAACATGGGCTTGCATTGAATACAAGACCGATTTTAAAGTGAAGAGGCTACGGGATCCAGTTTGTTCAAGCTCGTTTGTGATCACATCCAATCAGCAAATAGGATTTTGTTGACATCACCATTCACTGAAGGGAATTTTTTCCCCTCTCTGCTATAGGTTCACCTAGCTATACACACTTGTTGGCTGTATATGAAAAATTTCATGTGCCGGTTATACAGACACGCTAACGTGACTTATTTTCTTTTTTACACATTGATCTGACTCTGGGAACGTAGGAATAAATCAAATCCCAGGCTACACAGATCGGAGGTTCAGGAAAATTATTCCTGGTTTCAGGCTAAAGGCAAAAAGTACAACCAGGCAAGACTCCCAAATTATAGTGATGGGGGGGGGGGGGGGTGATTGCCGGAAATTTTGAATAAGACCTCTAAAAGGTACCAAAATCTCATTTTGTAGCCGTGGCTTGAATACATTTTTACTCTAAGATAGAGGTACCAATTCTAAAACCACTAATTAACTGATGTTTGACAAAAATGTATTCTGGTTCATTAAGGTCTCCTTAGACTTAAACACCACAAGAGGTACTAAATCAGGGATTTTAACCCTACAAGGTGCAACAATCACCCCTGTCACTTTTACTTGGGAGCCAAACCCCCTGGGGGTGGCAAACAACTACTGACTGAAAACGAGCTTTGTATAAAAACTCATTTAGTTGCCTCAGTGGCAGATCCAGGATTTTTGAAAGGGGGGTGGCTGACCTGATTTAAAGATATCAGAAAAATCATAGACAAAATTGCCTCAGTGATAGTTTTGTTCCCTTTCTTAATTTCAAGCTTAAACAGCCCCAAAGAGGGGGGTGGCTAGCCACCCAATCCACCCCCCCCCCCCTTGATCCACCCCTGTTGCCTACAGTACACACACATTTTATGGGTAAACAAGTGCCAAATGCTCCTTTACATGTTAAAGCCAACATCTTGGATTGGGAAGACAGTCGGTGAGTCAAGCTGAAAGAGCGATAAGTGTAAAGGGATTACTGGCTACTGAATAATGAGTTTGGTGTCTCTGGGTACACCATATTTATTTCGGTTTTCTTCAAACAGCCTCTTCAGTCCCTCTATGTACTCAGCATGGAGTGTCTCTATCTGTTCATCACTAGGACTTGTTACTTTGTCCACATATATTGGTGAGCCAACTGATAAAAGAGAAAGAGAAATAAAAATGTGAGATTGGTGACTAGACACCAATACGATCAGACCTCTACCAAAAAACCACACAAAACACTGGTAATTTTATACGTAACCTTTTATCATCAGTTTTTAGTTTTTAACATGACTAATGAAGTTTTTGATGAACTTTCTGTTAACTTTAATACCACTTTTATGGACAACTTTTATTAACCAGAATGCTATTTTTAGTACCATAGAAAGGGCATCCAATTAAACCAGCCAATCAATTTAGAGGGTCCACAATAGGGTTCTCAGATCCTGCCATCCCGCCTATTTTTTTCCTGTTAATCCTGCCGTCCCGCCCTTCTTTACGTCAAAATCCCGATCCTGCCCAAATTTTTTAATAGTTTTCTATATTCATGATGAAAACATCACATACCTTTTACACAACGGATAGCAGACAAACACGTTTTTATGGTCGACGTTTTTGTGGTCTCGATATCACCACTAATGACCCTAACGTGTGTTTTGTTTGTGTTATTCTGTTTTACCTTTTCTTGTCCAGGCACTAGTGAAAAGTAAAGATTGACAAAGATTGTTTGTTATGATGTTCTCGGTCCTGCTTGTTTTGGAAGACAACCAACTAAATGTCTTTATGACATGGCCCTCTTTCTGTTCAAAATTTTAAAAGAAGGGGTAGTTGCACAGTGGTTAGCGTGTTGGGGTTTTGATCTGAAGGTCGGTGCGTCCCTCAGTCACAAAAGTGTTCTTCACGTTGTTTCTCTACACCCAGCTGTATAAAAATGAGTCGTATCCTTAGACAAGGCTCAGGGCACAAAGGTCGCACAAGATTGGTCCAGTTATGAGGTCTGCATGCAAAAATGAAATGTACAAAAGATTTATGAAAGTCGACTCACCAAACAGTTTATTTCAAAGCTTTTAGTGTCTTTACTTGCCTTCAGAAAATCTCTTCTAGGAAGTGTTCTTTTCAAAGAAAGGCATTCCTGCTCGCTCTCTTTTCATAATATATAGCAACAAAATTTGTGATGTCAAATACCTCGTTTTCGGCGACCGTCATTACATTACCGTCCGCCGGTGTTGCCATACCGGCTAGACTAGAATGCAGACAAGGCCAGGAAATGCAACACGACATGTGACTTGATACCTCTTTATTGTGATGAAAGTGACTGAGAATAGCAATGTCCGAAATCAACACAAAACACCACAAAAGGACTCATACTAGTTTGACATTCAGGCTACTCTGCCTTGGGCGATTCATTACTTGAAAGCCGACACAATTAGTACCAGAAAGGATACATTTGTATCAGGCTGCCCTGATAAAATCATCCAGTGTCGCAAAAATTCAAATACCGCTAACTGTATCTCACTACTTTTCCCTTGCGATTCTCGCATCCCGACTCCTTAAAAACACAAAATCCCGCTCCCGCTCATTATTGAAATTCCCGCATCCCGCTCCTGTTTTCAGCTCCCATCCCAAATATCACCACAAGAAATTTGCCAAATCCTGCATCCCGCCAAACCTATTGTGGACCCTCAATTTAGGTGTTATATACTGAGTCAATTATCTTACCTACAACTGTTATTGGGTTGTTGTAAGGAAGACATGGGATGCAGAACTTGCCGCAAAGTGAGACCAGAGTGCCCCTGATTAATAATTTCACCCATTTCTCCAGTACTGTGAGGTTTGTTGTTTTGTAGCTTTTCAGCCAGTTAAAGTTGGTGAAGAATGGTTGGTGGAAACTGTCATTTTGTCCAAATCCAAATGTGGGAACTAACAGAGATCTGAAATGAGAAACAAATTTGGAGCGTGATTGCTTAACACAGAATAAAGAAACATGTTAACAAATAACTTAAGATGGTAGTTAAAAACATTTAAATTTTGATATTGTGATCATCCAACACGACAGAACATACAATGCTTGTAAGATGCTTACATTACATCAATGCCATCCCAATTTCAGAAAAAAGTTAACAATAGTCGTGAACATATCCTGTCTCCAATGCCATTTTGACAAATCATTTGCGTCTATTAACAGTCAAAAGATAGTCTTTACGGCATGAGTCCAGCATTTCCGCTGCCCCTCCAGGTGTTATTGCAATAGAATTTCCTGGACCCATCTGTGTCAGGATATGTTTACAACTCTCCAACTGTACATCCACAACTCTGAGCCACAATGCAACCTCTCGAAAAAATGGAGTTTGAAGTATTGCTATAGAAGAACAGCATATTTTGTCACCATTTCTTATGGGAAATAATTAGTTTTCTTAGAACACAACAGGAACAAATGTAATGCATGGCAATTAATCTTGCAATTTTGTGAGAAGCAGGCACTTAGTGTACTCTTCCTTCAACTTACAATTTTTCCTACAATGCCAAAATCTTGCTGAGTCGTAAGAAATGCAGACAGGTTGTCTTTGTTTTGTAACATTTCGAGATAAGTTGCAGCATGTAATCTGTACACTGCAATTTGTCTTGCAGTGATCTTGTCACCATTACATTGCAAGTTGCAAGAAAAATTGCCCCATGTAACATCACCCAAGGTTCAGTAGAGCCCTGGCAACTTTATTTATGCTGATGAAGCAAAGACCTTGGACAAGACAATATTCAGTGACAACAAAGGCCTATTTACACGGTACGATTTTGTCACATACGATATGCTTATGCCATACCAATACCATGCCTACAACATGAATCGTGTCATGTAAATTAAACCTACAACACCCTTATATGACAGTCGCACACAATACCAGAAATGTCGTAGGATTTTAAAACATGTTTTTAAACCCTACGACAGTCGTAGCAACAATCAAAATGTTAGAATGACAAGTTGTATTCGATCTTTGCCTGACGTAAACAGCGCGCGCTAAAAAAATTGGATGTGACAGTTGTAAGCAAAAATCGTACTGTGTAAATCGGCCTTAATATTTACCTCCATCCTAGTGTATAGGCGGAAAACAGTATATCTGAGCCAAACAAAAAATTCTGAGGGTCATCTGTCATCGACGTACTTTAACTTACATCAACTCTAAATCTCACTCAAAATACAACCCCTGCTAAAAAATGTGAAACTGAATGGAGTGGGATGGAATGGACCTTGGACATTCCCCTCCCCCCCCCCCCCCCACATCCCACCCCCAGCTCCCTCACAACTGAGCTAAACTGCACAGTTAACTTAAATATTTTCCAAAATTGTCATGAATCTCCAATCTTTGTTTACCCTTCCTGGGGAAGCCAGACATTTCAAAGGTACCCCAAGCCCATTACAGCTGTATTGTGGGTCTTTCTTCAGGTACCAGGGCACATTGTCCTTCTTTTGTTTGAGACATTGTAATTTGGTTCTATTATGGATTTGAATTGTGTTCTGTCTTTTGTTTCTTTTGTTTTACGTCATTCGTTCTCCGGTACTCACAGAAGGAACCTGTATTGCTCTTTGCCTTACTTTTCGATTGCACAAGGGTTTGATTAGCAGAGGGTGTAAAGTGCAGGTTGCAGGTTGCAGGTTCCATTAGCAGGCATTGCAAACAGGTCAAACAAAGCAGAAGGACATATGTACAACAAAGCACTTATATATAATTTTCACGAAGGTGTAATTTAAAGGTGCCTTACTAAGATACGTACTGGAATGAGCTCTAATATGCGGTGTAATGCCAGGGAACTCTTCTTCAAAACCAAGCAAATAGTTTCCAAAACTTACCAACAAACCGTCAGGCATAAATCCGTGGGGGTGGTAGCTGAAAATGTAGTTCCTTTTGGAATCGAGATCCACTGTTTTAACCAGTGTAATTGGATGTAATCTCGCATACATCTGAATGGATACGAGCTGCCTATGAAGTTTACACCAACTTTTCTCCCACCTCGTTTAGGTGTTCTCCAGTCGGTGAACAACCAGGTCAAATAGATCGCTAAAAGAAGCCATGATAGTGGTTGAATGTAGAGAAAATACAGCAATGTAATCGGAAGGACACCAGTTAGTCCCAGTGTTATAACAGGAATTTAGCAACAATATGTTCCTTATGCATCTTTGTTTACCCGTTAGATCTACCAAAATCCCGTAGCAAATTCCCGCCGTTTCGGTTCCAGTTTCGCGGTTTTCGGTGGAGAGATTTTCAGAGCCCCCGATTCTTTTGGTCTGCGCTAAGGGTTGTTGAGAATTTTTATGAAGGGGTAAAATTAAATGAGCAAACCTTCAAAAAACTGCTAAATTAAGCTGCTCGTCAAACATGAAATTTTCCAAATTGCTGTTAAAATTTAATCGTCGCTACTTGGAACCGAGCTCTGAAATGGAAACACTCAAGCACGCGTTGCATACCTATATTTTCAACCACGTGACTGAGATGGTCACGTAAATCAAAACAAACAATAGATGCGGCATGGAAATTTTTCAAAGGAGATTTGAACGCACCCATCGGCGCTAAAATTTTGGGTTACATAACAAAGTCGGGAGAAACACTCGATTCACTTTTTGCAAACGGATAAAGAACATCAAATTTCAGGCGACAAAGAGCGCTGCTTAACCG
Source organism: Siderastrea siderea (assembly GCA_964030785.1). Taxonomy (NCBI): domain Eukaryota; kingdom Metazoa; phylum Cnidaria; class Anthozoa; order Scleractinia; family Rhizangiidae; genus Siderastrea; species Siderastrea siderea. The sequence continues at coordinate 1,376,305 of OZ034975.1, read as the reverse complement.
GAAACCGCAACCTCCGTCACGTTCGTATTTGTATCAACTTCATCGAGCGTGTCGTTAAGTGCTCTTATCGAATAGTAATTGAGTTTCGTCTTCAAAACAAGGTGCGTAATGGCTAAGCTTTTCAAGTACCTCCATGCCCAAAAAGATCGTTTCCTTCAAGGTGCTAGCGTGCTTGTTTTCTACTGGATACTAACAACAGGAACGCTGTTCGTCTACGGAGCACTGATCTTCTACACAGTGCTTTATCGTTGTTGTTTCATTTGGCCACTCGGCGTCATATACTTAGCGTGGATCTATTTTGTGGATCTCAAGACTTTCAGCCGTGGAGGAAGAAGAGTAGAGTTTGTTAGAAACAACATTTTGTTTGACTACATGAGAGATTACTATCCAGTGAGCTTGCTAAAGACTGCCGAACTAGTCCCTACAAGAAACTACATATTCTGTTATCATCCACACGGAGCTATCCCGGACGGACTTGCTGTGAGCTTTGGATCGGAAGCATTACAGTTTAGCAAAACATTCCCGGGAATTGTACCTTACATTGGTGCGCATTCATGTAAGTGCTCACTTAATCCCTTAATAAACCCTGATATCAGCTTACATATTCTTAACACTGTTTTCCATACATTTCCTATGGCACTGACCTTTTTGTGAAGCGCCTAGAGCAGAACTGGATAGGCGCTATATTTCAATTATTATTATTATTATTATTATTATTATTATTATTATTACTGATGAGGAGAATTTGTTTAACAATCAATACCTTTTCTACTTGGTGATCATTCCCTTTATTCTCATGACCTTCATGTTTGATTAGGCAGTGTTATTTTAAGGAGAATTTAGATGCTGGTCACTCCTAGGGGTTAAAGGGTTAATTAAATGTATTAATGCCTGCATGCACACGCCCAACCCCATCCAACCTACACCCCCATAATTTAGACCTTGTCTGTGCCACACACATTACAATGTTTATAGACTTGTTCCTTTAAATCTTGATCTTTACTTGAGATACTTTCCACTTATAAAACTAATCCGGCAATGATAGAGGTCATGATCAGCGGCTAGTTAGCTACATGAAACAACACAGGAACTACAATGGACTATCACAAACATCTATATTAAAGAATATTGATATAAAAACGTTTTATAGATATTAATTAACATACGCAGCAACAGAGGAATAAGTCTGAAGCGTACACTGTTTATGCAACTGGCCCCCAGTTGTCTTGTATTTTTCCCAATTTTAGTTTTGATAATAAGTATTACATCTTTGTCACTGGCTTTCTACTTGTGGCCTTCAAAGACTGACTGCTTGACAAAGTCTTTATTGATATTCAGGGTCAGATCCCAGGGTTAAGTTAGCACAGATCCCTAGGTGGTTCATGGAGCATAACCCCTAGAAATTTTGCAACTTGGAAATTGCAAAATAAGGTTTTTCTTGCATTTTCAGCTTCCCATGTAGTGGCAGAGTAGGATGGCTTGAAACCCCTCATCCCTCCCCCTAGATCTACTGCTGGTATTGAAATAAAAATAAAATTAATGTTAACTAAAAGAAGTACCATTTGCTGTATTACAGTTTTATTTTTAACTCTCGTAATGGAGAGGGGGGGGGGGGTTGTAACCCCCTCATCCCTTCTCTTGGATCTACCCCTGGTATTAATAATTATTATTTTTAAATAAACAAGGACGATATGCTTTATCTCAGTTGTATTTTCAACTCTCACGTTGGGGAAGGGGTTTGGGGGGGGGGGGGGGAAGCAACGCCTTCGTCCTTCCTTTCCTGGATCACCACTTTAACCTGTGAAACATCAACTAACACAAAAACATGATTTGTTTTATCGCAGTTATGGGGTGGTCTCCTATCTTTCGTGAAATTGTCATGGCTCTTGGGGTCATAAATGTCAGTCGTGACAGCTGCAAGTTTGTGCTGACTCAGCAAGCTCCAGGTCATTCTGTTGCCATAGTTGTTGGTGGTTCCTCAGACGTACTCAACCTTTATCCTGGCTCTTACATTCTTACATTAGAGAGACGACGAGGTTTTATTAAGCTGGCATTGGAGACTGGGTATTTACTAAGAGATCACATTTCTTTGATCACAATCAATAAAACCTTTACAGTCAAACTAAGAACACTTGAATTATTTCTAGCATGTTATTGTGTTGGGAAAGAAGACCAATCAGATGTGAAATGAATGAACTGTAAGCTATTCTACTGTAGCGGTAATTAATTTTGTGGTTTCCGGTTGTTATGTTGTGGTTTGATCTTGCGTCTGGTTGGTCACAACACAATGAACATTCCAAAATTAAATTTTTAGAGTTAATGGTTTTATTAGTCACATGGTAAGTGGACATTCTTGTGACCAGTTCATGTAGCAGAGTTGTAGTGTTTTTCTTTTGCTGGTGTCATTACAAAGTGTTACAGCTCAGAGGATTATACCTATCAAACCTAGGCAACAAGATGTCATTTATATTTCTTCAAGGATAGCAAAGAGCACACAAAGCTAAGAATTAGGAATGGCGTAATCCAAGGGGTGATCTGAATGGTAAACTTGTGAGCTGCAAGTTAAGGTGGCCCTTGGGCTTGTATCTGTCTTTGCTGCTTGCCGCTCAGACACACCATTCGCATGCCCAATTCTAAAATGCATGCTCTCCTATCCTTAAAGAAATATATTAGCTGTTCACAGTCTAAGTCAAACTCAGCTGAGTTGCTCCTGGTCATTTTTCTCATTATGGGTGATGGAAAGTAAAAGGGGAGAGACAATCTCTGTTGTTTTCTCATCAACTCTGTACCTTGCAATCCAACAACAAGAAAAGCCTTCAAAAAAGTAGCCTGATGTACTCCATCCGACCCCCAACGGTAAAAAATATCACCGTCATTCAAGAAACAAGCCCACAGGATGAAATTTGGCTGAGCAAAAACCAGAAGTTTCAGGCAAGTTGCTCATAAAAAAGGGGGGAAAAGAACCAGTATTACTAGATGTCATTGTTTTCAAACAGACAATGGCTGGCTAATGAGAGAAATGACTGGAATCAGTGTCAAAGCTACTTGGCATACAAAGGATATAAACAATATCAGTTGTTGGGAGAGAAGGGGGTTATGTTCTTTTTCATGGGGGTGGTGTTGTCAAAGTGCCGACTATGCTTAAGTAGATAAAAGGGGATCTCCAGCCGTGTCTTTAACAAAGGGCGCTGAAATTTATTCTGTCTTTTATTTCTAGCTGTCCTTTGGTTCCAGTGTTTGGATTTGGACAAAATGATGTCTTTAAGAAACAACCAAAATTCAAGTTTCTCCAGACTTACAAATCTGGTCGTAGCACGTGGGAGAAGTGGACAAAAGTTTTCCTGAAGGGAGTCATGCAGGTTATGTTTGCGCGGTTTGGAATAATGCCTTATCCACGACCTATAACAGTTGTGGGTGAGTTTTAAGAAAAATTAAGTAATTCTATCCCTTGTGAAAAAAATTATCAATGTACTAAATTTGCATTGTTGACATGACCATGAGCTGTCAAATTTGTGGGACAACTTTGCGAGTGGTAGACAGACTTTGTAGCGAAACGTTGTTTTATTAAAAAAAACTACCTGATAGAGAAACTATCTTGTACACTTGGTAGGGAAACGAGTTTGTAGCGAAACGACTTTAATTTGTAGCAAAATGACTTTGTATCAAAAAGACTTCCTAGTGAAATGGCTATGCAAGGAAACAACGGATGCTGTCCAGGCTCCCTTGAAACACGCAACAATGGCTTGTACTGAAACTTAAAGGTTGATACCATCTGGTCAGGTGCTCGTTTTTCCTTATTTAAACCGGCAAAAAGAGCGCTGATCTCAGGCTAGATGGAATGTAGTCGATTGTGCTTATTATAATCATTTTTCTTGGCTTTCAGTTGGATCGCCTATTCCAGTGGAAAAAGTGGAAAATCCAAGCGAGCAAAAAATTAATGAACTGCACTCCAAGTATAAAGAGAAACTGAAGGAGTTGTTTGATAATCACAGGGATGTATGCGGAGTACCAAGGGATACTGAACTTGTTATTCAGTAGTTAACGTGGATTGGCAGCTACCTTACGATTGGAACATGGATTGGAAAACAGCACGAATTTAAAAGTGAGGATGGACCTCACTAGATACTCCCCCTCCCCCATCAGAATTTGGTAATCAGTCTTCATCTTTTAGGAACAAAAGTTTCCTATCTCACAATTGTACTGAGGGTTTTTTCACCTGAAACAGTGTGATATCATCTCATTTGAGGACTTTGAGCTTGCGCCACTGGAAAATAAACCATCGAATCTGTATTAAAACAAAACCTTTTGGGAAAATGTAAGTGTCCACAATTTTGGGCGTGGTCAGCCATGAGGCACCTCTTCAATCCAACTAAACAGAACTTCATGTTAATTTTTTTTTAACTATCGCATGTACTTAATTTTGTTATTAATATATCTCTTTCACTTCTGCCTGGCCGGCTGAGAAATTAGTGACAGGTTGAAACAGGTAAAAGCAAACAAACACTGAAACAATCCACCTGTCCATTTAATGGAAGTAGAATTTACAGTAATTCATGTGTTAGTAAGGTTTTCGCTTTTTCTACAGGTGTAGATAAGTCTAGCAAAAATTTAAATTCACACTTTTATTTTCACAATCTCTGTTCACTGAAATATTACTCGACCAGTCACTCTACAACTGTGCATCTCTTAAAGCATGAATGACTACTCGAATTCTGACTAAACAAGTGCAACCAGGTTGCAACTCCCCTGACAGCTTAACAGATGAAAACAACGTTATTAGAAAAAAAAAACATCTACAACTCAGACTTAATTAGATGAAATACTTTAAAGACCGCTTAAATAACCTAACGCAACGTGCACTCTACGGTGATACTGACATCCTGCATCAAGGGCACCTTTGAGTCTATCAAACTGATCCTAGGGCACTTGTGAAAAAATCGCTAAATCATAGAACCGCCAAAAAAAATATTATTATTTACGGTTTGCACAATTTTACACTGCATTTTCACTACCAGTATTTTGCGCAACTTTTAATAGAAATGTACTGTGCGTAAGCTAGGCGTGCCCCTTTCAGCCTCGTTATTGGGTGTCACATTTAGCTACAGTGCATGCTGTTGATAACATCAGTTTTTCAGTCAGGGTTCTAAAGGGGAAGGGGGGGGACTTTGGAGCCCTGGAGCCCTGAAATTTTTGTCGTAAAGTCTGGACCCCTAAGCCTCTCTCAACTTGGAGCCCCAACAAAAATGTAATTTTCACCTAAATTGAGCCCTGGAGTGAAGTGATGGAGTTCTAGAGCCCCGAATTTTCCGTCTTGGAGCACTGGAGCCCTGCATTTTTAGGCCGGAGCCTTGGAGCCCTAAACCCCTTTGGCACCCTGGTCAGTGTTTACCTTCTACCAGTTAAGTTGACATTTAAGAAGGCGAAGTCTTTTAGTACAAATTTAACTGAATTTGTGTAATGTTTTTTTTTTTTGTCATTCATAGTGTCACAAATTACCACAGTTCGTAAAAGGGATGTTAATTAAGGCCACGAGAAGGCACAATTTGTTTGAGATTTTAGGTACTCAAATCTAAGAGATACGTACCAGTACCAGTTCGAAGTAGCGGTTGTTTCGAGATAGAATGCGTTACTGGCGGGATAGAGAGTTTTCACTGCGGCCGTGTTGGATAAGTTTGGAAAACAGAATCTGTTTCCCAAAGGAGAAACAGTGTATTGTTTTATACCTCCAATATGGCCGCCGTGAAAACCCTCTCTTGTCCACGTGCCAGGAGGCTCCCACTGTCGCTGGATTGCAAGTTCAGGGATAAGCGGCTCATCACGCGCGCAACGCGTATCGCTAATGTTGTCCCCAGATTTCTCTCGGCCAGCCCAAGAAGAAATCTGGGGACAAGATAGCTCGTCACGTTTTCACTTGCAGCTGATTTTCGGCCGCTCGCTCATATGTTCCATTTGCTCTGAGCGAAGAGAGACTGCTCGTAGGCAAATTCTACCTCTACGCGAACAATTTTTATTTCAATTTCTGGTTTTTAAGTTTGGTTTAATTTGTAGTTTGAGCTTTTTCACAGATGAAGAGCCATTTCCATTTTAAATGGATATGCTGTGAATAAACCGCTATTATTATTATTGTTATTATTATTATTATTATAATTATTATTATTATTATCGTATCGTACTTGTTTCAAGTTGTATCAGGTACCCACCAAAATGATCTCAAGAATGCGGTGTAATACCAGGGAACATTTGTTTAAAACCAAGCAAATCGGTAACCAATCCATCGGGCACCAGTCCTTGGGGATGGTAACCAAAAATATAATTTCTTTCGGGATCAAGATCCGCTGTTTTGACCAGCGAAATTGGATAGTAATCTCGCAGACATCTGAATGGGAGCATGCTCCCTACAAACTTTACACCAATTTTTCTTCCGCCTCGTTTAGGTGTCCTCCAGTCTATAAACAACCGGCCAGGGGCCCGATGCTCGAAACTCCCGTTAACTTTCCAGACCCGAAATCTTTTTTAAAGTGCACAACATTCTCGAATAGCTATACAATTTTTATTGATTTTGAAAGCTAAATTTTAGTCGTTATAATTTCGTGAAGCATCTCGCTAAGTTTGTACCAATAATTACCATTAGCTGACAAATAAATGAGCTTGGAAAAATACTTACCGGGCCTGGAAAGTTATCGGGAGTTTTGAGGAACGGCCCCAGGTCAAATACAAGGATACCAAAGGCCAAAAATGTGGATTGAGGTAGAGAAAATACAGCAAGCCAGCCAATTGTGGATGTACCAGTAAAGCCCACAACAAAACAAGTGGTAGAGAAATGCAACCCAGAAGCCTTGAAAGAACTGAGCGACAATGCGTTCCTTTGAGATCTGGTAAATGAAAAAACAACTTGTCGAAACTTGCTTTCTTTACTTTGTGAAGTTTCCTCGGAAATCTCGTGGCATGGTAAAGATGTGAGGACTTCGGACCCGTGGACCACACTGCGGAACACGAGATGATACATCATGATACAAATATTTATAACAGACCAAGGGGAAGACGATTGTAAGAACCGGACGATCATTTGACGAGCAAGGCAGATAAAGCAGTAGATCAAAGTTAAAGTTGGCGGAATCGACGAAGGGTTCTAGATTGACACTACAAAGAAAGTTTACTACTTTTTTAACTCGTTACCCCTTAAAAGTGGTGTTTAAAGGCCCAGACGCAAACACGATCTTTTCCGAACTAACCTCAAAGGTTATTTCCATCATCAAGAGAAAACTTGCTATCATATAACATTCATAACGGTATTGAAGAGTGTATTTCATAAATGAATTCAAGATAAGTGAAAGGAGTTGTGGATTTGGTTATGACAGTTTTAGGTGACAAAAACAGTAAAAAATTAAAGAAATGTTTCCATCGTCACATAGACTATAGCTCATTTTGCAGCTCTCGATACTGATACGGAATGTGACATGTGTTTTGGATCACATACAGGTATGTTTTACGCAAAAAAGGTATCAATAGTGGCATCGTAATGTCTGACATTTTGTCTAATTTCTTTTAAACGTTAAAAACTAGTCCGAAAAGTTTCCATCCAAAATAAAACTTTTGCGATTACTCGGGAGCGAAGGTAAGAGAGAGGCGGACAGAGGGAAATGGGCAACAAAAAAAGGACCGTGGAAAAGGCAGCCTGCTAGCATAGATCTGGCACTGCTGACTTAAAGACATGGGCTTGCATTGAGTACAAGACCGATTTGGAAGTAAAGGGGCTACAGGATTTAGTTTGTTAAAGCTCATTTGTGATCACATCCAATCAGCAAATAGGATTCTTTTGACATCACCATTCACTGGAGCGAATTTTTTCCCCTCTTCTATAGGTTCACCTAGCTATATACACACTTGTTGACTGTATGTGAAAAATTTCATGTGGCGGTTATATAGACACGCTAACGTGACTTATTTTCTTTTTTGTTCGTTGATCTGACTCTGGGAATGTAGGAATAAATAAAAACCCAGGCTACACAGATTGAAGGTTCAGGGAAATTATTCCTGCCAGTTCAGACTGAAGGCAAACAGTACAACCAGGCAAGACTTCCACATAAAAGTGACGGGGACTGATCACCCAAAATTTGAAATAAGACCCTTAAAAGTACCAAAATCTCATTTTGTAGCTGTGGCTTGAATTCATTTTTACCATAAGATAAAGGTACCAATTCTAAAACAACTAATTAACTGATGTTTGACAAAAATGTATTCTGTCTCATGAAGGTCTCTTTAGACTTTAACACCCTAAGGGGTACTAAATCAGGGATTTTAACCCTACAAGGTAAAACGATCACCCCTGTCACTTTTATTTGGGAGTCCTCCCCCCCGGGGTGGGGCACCAAACAACTACTGACTGAAAACGAGCTTTGTATAAAAACTCATTTAGTTGCCTCAGTAGTGGATCCAGGATTTTGAAAGGGGGCGGCTGACCTGACTTAATGATATCAGAAAAAATAGAGACAAAATCGCTTCATTAATAGTTCTGTTCCATTTCTTAATTTCAAGCTTAAACGACCCAAAAGAGGGGGGTGGCTAGCCACCCAATCCACCCCCCTGGATCCATTCCTGTTGCCTGCAGTGCACAGTCACACATTTTATGGGCAGACAAGTGTCAAATGTTCCTTTGCCTGTTAAAGCCAACATCTTGGATTGGGAAGACAGAGCAAGGTTGTGGTGAGTGGGAAAGCAGTCGGTGAGTCAAACTGAAAGAGTGATAAGTGTAAAGGGATTACTGGCTACTGAATAATGAGTTTGGTGTTGCTGGGTACACCATATTTATTTCGGTTTTCTTCGAACAGCCTCTTCAGTCCCTCTATGTACTCAGCATGAAGTTTCTCTATCTGTTCATCACTAGGATTTGTTACTTTGTCCACATATATTGGTGAGCCAACTGATAAAAGAGAAAGAGAAATAAAAATGTGAGATTGGTGACTAGACACCAACACAATCAGACCTCTACCAAAAAACCACACAAACACGATCTCTAGTTAATTTTATACGTAACATTTTTACCTAAGTATCATCAGTTTTTGGGCAGCATCGGTCTCGGGTGATGCTCCTCTAAATCACAAACTTTAGCATTGGGAGAAGGCAGTCTTGGACTTCAGATCATATTAAGGTCAACTAGCTAGTGTTGCAATCACTACTGTCCAGGGAAATTACTATATAAGTAAGTCACACGCTAGTATGTAGTTTTTGGTATTCTACAGCACACATGTAAAACTATATCACTAGGGTATATAAAGCTTAGATTTATCGCCATGTTTCACTTGCTCAATATTTCTGCTCTAGAGCACACAGCACAATTATAAGCACACTGTTAAGCAGTTTTCCCACCCTGCCCTCCTAGGTTATATACCTTCTATCATTATTATCTTGACAGCCTACCGTCTGTTTGTTTACTACGCTTGTATTTTGTATTGTGCTGATTTAGTTTCATCGGTGCTGGAGTGTCATATTAGCTATTTAATTATTTTGTATATTGTGTTATTAATCATTTAATTAGTTGTCAATAAAGACTGTCTTAGTCCCAAACTTCAGGTGTCTTCATCGTTGTGTGGTTTAGGGTTTTTAATATGACTGTTTTTAATGAACTTTTTTAATGAACTTTCTGTTGACTTGAATATCACTTTTGTGGACAAGTTTTATTTACCAGAATGCTATTTTTAGTACCATACAAAGGGCATGCAATTAAACCAGCCAATCAATTTAGGTCTACCCCTGCCAAATAAATAGTAGTTTGTTTTATACTGAGTCAATTATCTTACCTACAACTGTTATTGGGTTGTTGTAAGGAAGACACGGGATGCAGAACTTGCCGCAAAGTGAAATCAGTGTGCCCCTGATAAATAATTTCACCCATTTCTCCAGTACTGAGCGGTTTATTCTTTTGTAGCTTTTCAGCCAGTTAAGGTTGGTGAAAGATGGTTGGTGGAAACTGTCATTTTGTCCAAATCCAAATACAGGAACCAGGGAAGACCTGTAATGAGAAACAAAAAAATTCCATCAAATTTGAAAATGTGATTGTTCAGTACCCAATAAAGAAATATACCCAGGGCTCCTCTTAATATCAGAGTCAGTTTTGACTCTAACTGGATCAGTTTGGCATAAACAAATAAGTAACTGGATGGTAAATAGAATTAAACATATCATAAATGCAAGCATCATTAGATGTGTAAATTACATGAATACCTTCTTAAATTTATGCTACTTTTGGAAAAAAAGTAACAAGCCATAAACATACCCTGTCTCTAATGCCATTTTGATAAATTGTTTGCGTCTATTTACAGTCAAAATGTAATCTTTGCGGCATGAGTCCAGCATTTCCGCTGCCCCTCCAGGTGTTATTGCAATAGAATTCCCTGGACCCATCTGTGTCAGGATATATTTACAACTCTCCAACTGCACATCCACAACTCTGAGCCACAATGCAACCTCTCGGTAAAATGGAGTTTGAAGTATTGCTAGAAGAAAAGAATATTTTGTTACCAACATTAAGAAATGAAACACTATTGCAGTGGTTTTAGCAAATTGATAAATCGTGCAGCTTGTAACCTATATTAATATAATGCAACTTGCCTCTTGTAAACATAATTTTCATTACTGCAGCTGCAAGAAAAATTGCCCCATCTAATGTAACATAGTATATTTGGACCAGAAAGAGAAATGAGTCTGAGGGGCACCCATAAATAGGCTCGATTTCTACAGCTTTCTTAGGTTCATTTTCCCCAATGGTGGCTGGTAATCGAGCCTATTAAACCTGTAATAGGCCATTTCCAAGTTGTCTTGTGCCTCTTTTTCAAATGAATCTTGGTGCACAGCCTTTCATATGAAAATGAATTTTCATCCACATACAAATGAAACTCATTTTCACGTGAAAGGTTGTGCACCAGGCCTCGCTTTGAAAAAGAGGCACAGGACAACTTGGAAATGGCCTATTGACTTACATCATGTCCAATACCCTCAAATCCTATGTACTATGTAAAATACCACCCCATGCATGACCCTAACCCTTGCGAAAAAAGATAAAAGCGGATTTGCTATGATGAAGGGCTAATGCTCGAAACGTCAGCTTTCAATCTCTTTACGGTGGCCAGTTTACCTTATCAACTCAGTTGATAAATCCAAAATTTTGTATTTCACAGGTACCCCAAGCTCATACAGCTGTACTGCCCTTTGCTTTACTTGTCAATACCAGAAGCCCTGGTATGAGCCCCTGTCAATACCTAAGGGTTTGTATGTTTTCTTTACCATAATGCAAAGAAAAAAGATTAGGCCATATGCCATTGCCATGCATCACCATAACAGTGCATCAGGGTCTGGAAGGGGGGGGGGGGTCCTGATCCCGCATTCCCGCTCCTTTTTCACGAGAGTGCTGCATCCTGCACTTTTTTCATTGCTATCCCAAATCCCGTCTTTTCTTTCCCAAAAATACGTTTAAAAAAGACTAATTTCTGTAACAGCTAATAAATTTCAGACGTAGATTGGCCCTTTCGATTGATATTTTGCACTCACCTGGTTGATTCGCTTTTGCCGCTAGAATGTTTACTTCCGTCATGGCAATTTCCCGAATTCCCAACAGACAAGCAAAAAGTCTTGCATCCCGCGCCCAAATTTTGGCGAATCCCGCTTCCCTGGTAGCAGTGAAATACCGAATCCCGTCAAGATATTTTGCGTTTTCCCGAATCCCGCACCGTATTTTGGCCAAATGCCGGATCCCGAGAATACCCTTCCAGACCCTGGTGCACTTATTTTGCGAAGGTGTAATTTAAAGGTGTCTTACTAAGATACGTACTGGAATGAGCTCCAATATGCGGTGTAATGCCAGGGAACTCTTCTTCAAAACCAAGTAAATTGGTTCCAAAGCTTATCAACAAACCGTCAGGCATAAATCCGTGGGGGTGGTAGCCAAAAATATAGTTCCTTTTGGAATCGAGATCCGCTGTTTTAACCAGTTTAATAGGATAGTAATCTCGCATACATCTGAATGGATACAAGCTGCCTATGAAGTTTACACCAACTTTTCTTCCACCTCGTTTAGGTGTTCGCCAGTCGATGAACAACCAGGTCAAATAGATCGCTAAAAGAAGCCATGATAGTGGTTGAATGTAGAGAAAATACAGCAATGCAATCGGAAGGACACCAGTTAGTCCCAGTATTATAACTGTGTAATGAAAAAGAACGTAGAAGCCTTGCAGGAATTTAGCGACAATATGTTCCTGATGCATCTTTGTTTACCCGTTTGATAGAAAATCTACTAAAATCTCGTGACAAAATCTCTTGTGCCTTCCCGCGTCGATTCCATCGGTTTCGCGGTTTTTCAGAGCCCCCGATTCTTCTGGTCTGCGTGAAGGGTTGTTGGCCCCGTAGATACGTGGTGTAACTATCATATAGTGGTTTGACTTAATCCAATATAGGCATAAACATAGGAAGCAATATACATAGCTATACACAGCTATACATGGCTATACATGGCTATACATGGCTATACATGGCTATACACAGATGTACATAGACATATATAGCTATACACAGCTATACACAGCTATACATAGCTATACATGGCTATACACAGCTATACATGGCTATACACAGCTATACACAGCTATACACAGCTATACATGGCTACACACAGCTATACATGGCTATACACAGGTATACATAGCCATACATAGACATATATAGCTATACACAGCTATACACGGCTATACACAGCTATACATAGCTATACATGGCTATACACAGCTATACATGGCTATACACAGCTATACACAGCTATACATAGCTATACATGGCTATACACAGCTATACATGGCTATACACAGCTATACACAGCTATACACAGCTATACATGGCTACACACAGCTATACATGGCTATACACAGGTATACATAGCCATACATAGACATATATAGCTATACACAGCTATACACGGCTATACACAGCTATACATAGCTATACATGGCTATACACAGCTATACATGGCTATACACAGCTATACACAGCTATACATAGCTATACATGGCTATACACAGATATACATGGCTATACACAGGTATACATAGCCATACATAGACATATATAGCTATACACAGCTATACACGGCTATACACAGCTATACATAGCTATACATGGCTATACACAGCTATACATGGCTATACACAGCTATACACAGCTATACATAGCTATACATGGCTATACACAGATATACATGGCTATACACAGGTATACATAGCCATACATAGACATATATAGCTATACACAGCTATACACGGCTATACATAGCTATAGACAGCTATACACAGCTATACATAGCTATACATGGCTATACACAGCTATACATGGCTATACACAGGTATACATAGCCATACATAGACATATATAGCTATACACAGCTATACACGGCTATACATAGCTATACATGGCTATACACAGCTATACATAGCTATACATGGCTAGACACAGCTATACATGGCTATACACAGACCTACACAGCTATACATGGCTATACATGGCTATACACAGCTATACATGGCTATACACAGATATACATAGCCATACATAGCTATACACAGCTATACACAGCTATACATGGCTATACAAAGCTATACATGGATATATATGGCTGTACATGGCTATACATTGATATACACAGCTATATCAGCTATACATGGCTATACATGGCTCTACATAACTATACACAGATATACACAGCTATACATGGCTATACACAGATATACATAGCCATACATAGCTATACACAGCTATACACAGCTATACATAGCTATACATGGCTATACACAGCCATACATGGCTATACATTGCTGTACATAACTATACACAGCTATACACAGCTATACATGGCTATACACAGATATGCATAGCCATACATAGCTATACACAGCTATACACAGCTATACATGGCTATACACAGCTATACAAGGATATACATGGCTATACATGGCTATACATGGCTATACATTTATATACACAGCTATACACAGCTATACATGGCTAAACATGGCTCTACATAACTATACACAGCTATACACAGCTATACATGGCTATACACAGATATACATAGCCATACATAGCTATACACAGCTATACACAGCTATACATAGCTATACATGGCTATACACAGCCATACATGGCTATACATGGCTATACATAGCTATACACAGCCATACACAGCTATACATGGCTATACACAGATATACATAGCCACACATAATTATACACAGCTATACACAGCTATACATGGCTATACACAGCTATACATGGCTATACATGGCTATACATGGCTATACATGGCTATACATTGATATACACAGCTATACACAGCTATACACAGCTATACATGGCTATACATGCCTATACATGGCTGTACATAACTATACACAGCTATACACAGCTATACATGGCTATACAACGATATACATAGCCATACATAGCCATACATAGCTATACACAGCTATACACAGCTATACACAGCTATACATGGCTATACACAGCTATACACAGCTATACATCGCTATACACAGCTATACATGGCTAGACATGGCTAGACATGGCTATACATGGCTAGACATGGCTAGACATTGATATACACAGCTATACACAGCTATACATGGCTATACATGGCTATACATGGCTCTACATAACTATACACAGCTATACACAGCTATACATGGCTATACACAGATATACATAGCCATACATAGCTAAACACAGCTATACATGGCTATACACAGCTATACATGGCTATAAATGGTTATACATGACTATATATGGCTATACATGGCTATACACAGTATACATGGCTATACACAGTATACATAGCTATACATAGCTATACATAGCTATACATGGCTATACACAGATATACATAGCCATACATAGCTATACACAGCTATACATAGCTATACATGGCTATACACAGCTATACACAGCTATACATGCCTATACATGACTATACATGGCTATACATGGCTATACATTCCTATACACAGCTATACACCGCTATACACAGCTATACATAGCTATACATGGCTATACACAGTTATACATAGACATACATAGCTGTACACAGCTATACATAGCTATACATGGCTATACACAGCTATACATGGCTATACACAGCCATACACAGATATACATGGCTATACACAGATATACATAGCCATACATAGCTATACACAGCTATACACAGCTACACATGGCTATACACAGCTATACATGGCTATACATGGCTATACATGGATATACATGACTATACACAGCTATACACAGCTATACATGGCTATACACAGATATACATGGCTATACATGGCTATACAGGGGCATGCATGGCTGTATACAGTCATACACAGCTATACATGGCTCTACACAGGTATACATATCCATATATAGCTAAACACAGCTATACACAGCTATACATGGCTATACACAGCTATACATGGCTATAAATGGTTATACATGGCTATACATGGCTATACATGGCTATAGAGAGTATACATAGCTATACATAGCTATACATAGCTATACATAGCTATACATGGCTATACACAGGTATACATAGCCATACATAGCTATACACAGCTATACATAGCTATACATGGCTATCCACAGCTATACACAGCTATACATGGCTATACATTGCCATACATAGCCATACACAGCTATACATGGCTGTACATGGATGGATATACACAGCTATACATGGCTATACACAGCTATACATGGCCATACATAGATATAGACAGCTATACATGGTTGTACGTGACTATACACTGCTATACATAGCTATACATGGCTATACGCGACTACACATGGCCATAAATGGCTATACAGAGGTATAAATGAATATACACAGCTATACAGAGCTATACACAGCTGTACATGACTATACAAACTATACACCTCGCTATATACAGCTATACATAGCTATACACAGATATACATGGCTATACACAGATATACATAGCCATACATAGCTAAACACAGCTATACATGGCTATACACAGCTATACATGGCTATAAATGGTTATACATGACTATATATGGCTATACATGGCTATACACAGTATACATGGCTATACACAGTATACATAGCTATACATAGCTATACATAGCTATACATGGCTATACACAGATATACATAGCCATACATAGCTATACACAGCTATACATAGCTATACATGGCTATACACAGCTATACACAGCTATACATGCCTATACATGACTATACATGGCTATACATGGCTATACATTCCTATACACAGCTATACACCGCTATACACAGCTATACATAGCTATACATGGCTATACACAGTTATACATAGACATACATAGCTGTACACAGCTATACATAGCTATACATGGCTATACACAGCTATACATGGCTATACACAGCCATACACAGATATACATGGCTATACACAGATATACATAGCCATACATAGCTATACACAGCTATACACAGCTACACATGGCTATACACAGCTATACATGGCTATACATGGCTATACATGGATATACATGACTATACACAGCTATACACAGCTATACATGGCTATACACAGATATACATGGCTATACATGGCTATACAGGGGCATGCATGGCTGTATACAGTCATACACAGCTATACATGGCTCTACACAGGTATACATATCCATATATAGCTAAACACAGCTATACACAGCTATACATGGCTATACACAGCTATACATGGCTATAAATGGTTATACATGGCTATACATGGCTATACATGGCTATAGAGAGTATACATAGCTATACATAGCTATACATATCTATACATAGCTATACATGGCTATACACAGGTATACATAGCCATACATAGCTATACACAGCTATACATAGCTATACATGGCTATCCACAGCTATACACAGCTATACATGGCTATACATTGCCATACATAGCCATACACAGCTATACATGGCTGTACATGGATGGATATACACAGCTATACATGGCTATACACAGCTATACATGGCCATACATAGATATAGACAGCTATACATGGTTGTACGTGACTATACACTGCTATACATAGCTATACATGGCTATACGCGACTACACATAGCCATAAATGGCTATACAGAGGTATAAATGAATATACACAGCTATACAGAGCTATACACAGCTGTACATGACTATACAAACTATACACCTCGCTATATACAGCTATACATAGCTATACACAGATATACATGGCTATACACAGCTATACATGGCTATACACAGACATACATAGCTATAAACAGCTATACATGGCTATACAGAGGTATACTTAGCTCCACACATCCATACATGGCTATACACAGCTATTAACAGCTATACATGGTTATTATTCAACAAATTGTTACTATGCCCATATATGGTAAGGAAGCCCTCAATATCTGTCATCCTACATGACAGATATCCTGCGATATACGTAAATGACCATATCTGGAAGTGCACTGCAGATTTTCTTTCATTGCTTGTTTGGTGGCCGGCCATTTTGAAAAGCGAGGCAGTTTTAGCAGTGTTGTCCGTAAATTTTAACTCGCTGGAAGAAACTTTCCACGATTAAATGCTCTCAAAACGTCAACAAGTATTTCCTTCAGCTCACAAAGATATCCAGAGGCTGACTTGCAATTTTCATAGTGAGAACTCAACCAAGAAAATGCTATTGCGAACGAAGCAGCACATTTGCCGGCACGGAAAGTTGTAAAGACTAAAGTTGAAAAGATTTTAATTCACAGAAAGAGGACTTATTCTCGGTAAGGTAGCAATATTTTTTTCCTTTGTCTTGTCATTTCCAAACATGAGTTTGTAAATAAGTCTTTTTAAGTGAACGGTAGTAAACTTCGATTTCTTGAAGTTCTGTTTTGATTTTTATTAAGCTTATGTGTTGCTAGCTTTTAGCGTTTTTATCATAGAGCCGTAGTTTTTCTCGTTCTGAAAATGGTAGGCGATGGGAATTTGTTGAATAATAAAACAATTATCCTGCTCAATCTTGCGGAATATCCCCTGATTTAGCCAACTCGGCCTACGGCCTCGTCGGCTAAGTATCAGGTGATATTCCGCGCGATTTCGCAGGATAATTGTTAAATATATACAGCCATACGTGGCTATACCCAGCTATATATGGCTATACACAGCTATACACTGCGTTTGTTTTCCCTATCCCTTCTCTTGAAATCTGCTGTTCTTTGTAATAATTTATTTATTGTTTGCGGTCTTTCTATCAGGGACCGCGCGAGGGGTGGGCTGAGGGGGCTTTTACCCCCTTTCCCTTTTTTGGTGCCATTAAAAAATAAATGAAAAAGTTGGACAATTTCTTTGTTTCAGAGTTAATCAGTTTTCGGTTTACCAGTTAAATATAATTTTTAATTTAGACCAAACAGGAACTGAATACTACAACTCCGTGTTGAAATCGCCTTTCCTTCATTTGGCTTGATTATTTGAAAATTCTCACGCGCTCTTGGGGAATCTCGAAGAGTCTGGACCTGTTCAGACTTTTTCAAGTCACTTGAATCGATGGAAGTTGAAACTGTCGCTCTCGCTCTTGTCGGGCCATTAACTCTGCGCGTACTGTCATCGACTCTTTCCTGTTGTTGAAGAGTTTGGACTTTAGTTGGCTTTTGTTCTTGTGTTGTCCGGGCATTATACATTAGGACTGTTACTTTATCAAGCTAATCTACAAATGTAAACATTTCCTCAGTTCTATCGATAACAAATAAGGCGTTCAGTCCTTAATTAGGCCGCTACGGACTGACTTTGGTAGAAATGTACGTTTCATGATACTAAACTCAGTAGTGATTTAATATTCTACAGGTCTGCTTGTACAAGTTTTTTTAAAGGAAAATGTTTTCATGTTTGAGATCTTTAAAAATGCGAATACGATAAGGTTCATAGCTTGCCGGTTTCATCTTTCGAGTAGAGCCGACCAAAGAACCTGTCAAGGAGCATTATTTTGGGACTGTTTTAACTGACAACTTTTATCACACTTGGCTGCTCTAGATACATTGCTAATTACTTGAAAAGAGAAAGTTTTTGCTTGAGATTTCCCCCCCACCTGCTTTACACGAGCGATCACCAATTAGCCCCCTACTCTAAAATAGGCCGCACGGTCCCTGTCTATTTAGCTGCCCCAGTTAACCGGTTTGAAACAACTTTTTTGGTCAGTGCTCGCTCAGAAAATTAATCTAAAATCATGTAGTGACGACGGGTCACCGCTTGTTATTTTGTGTTAGCTCAGTCAGCTTTTAAGCAATTATTAGTCAGGATATCCAGAATAATGAAGGCTTTAAAATTCTAAGTAAAACATCTGTAAGTTTCTCTGATCCCTAGCACAAACTAAAATTTCAGCACATTCTTCACAGACAGTGCATGTACCACCCTCATTTCGTTCGCTTCCACACTCACAGCTATACATAGCTATACAGGGGTAAAAAGGTACAACTCAGGGTAGTATTAGTGGCCCATACCTTTTCAACTTATTCCTGAATGACTTGGAAATAGTTGGACACGAAGAGATATCTTTATTTAAATATGCAGATGATTCTACAATCTTAGTTACGATCTCTAGAGATTTACCTGATGTATCGGGCATTGCATTGATTAAATTTATGGATTGGACTCACGCAAATAGTGTGCACTGTAACACTAGTAAATGCAATTACTCTTGCATAAGAAAGGCAACCCTACAGCCTATCCAATGTTATACAGTATAACCAGGAGCCCATTATGATATTATGCAGTATAGTTGTATCTCTATACTGGGAGTCACAATACAAAGTAATTGTTAGTTTAGCTTGCATGTTAAGGCAAAGCTTCACGAGCCAGCAAATGTTTATTTATAATTACAGGCCTGTGTAAGGAAGGATACACACAGGGCGAATTAGATCAGCGTTTTTACTGCGATTGTGCTCCCTAAAATACTGTGTGGCCTTTCAGTTTTTGCAGCTAGTGCTTCTGACCTCACCGCTGTGCAAAGCTTTTTAAAAAGATGCCACAAGCATCTTTGAGCTCTTGGAAAGTCGTAACCGCCGCCTTTTTGACAAACTTTAACGTAATGACCATCCGTCACATAGTCTGCTTCCTAGGTATAAAGATTCATTGGAGCGCCGTAGAAATAGATCCAGTATAAGACCTTCCTATAAGTACAGAACGTTTTACAATGTAAAGATAGCTTTTTTAATAGATTACTTTTTAAGTATAACCTAGTTAGTTCCTAATTTAGTTCATTTATATATTGTACTATTGCGCATATAAATAATTTTTTAAATAATTTCTATTGTAACATCTGATACCTATTTTCATCCGATGAATAAATACATTGTTATTACTATTATTATTATTATTATTATTATTATTATTATTATTATTATTATGATGATGATGATGATGATGATGATGATGATGCAATTATACACAGCTGCATATGGCCATACACAGCTATACATAGCTATACACAGCTATACCAGGAGCCCACAACCCTTGTGGGCTCCTGGCTATACATAGCTGCAGCCTTGCGCAAACTCCTTAGCTGGCCACATATCAAACGCGTCGCCCTCTTTTGATCAGACTTCCACATAGGGCAGGCATGCATAGGTGCCTTGAAGCCTGTTGCCAACCAGGAGCACCTGTCGGGTGAATGTAGAGTCCCGGTGGCTTTTTCCTTGCCTAGTTCCTGTGTGGCTTTTTCCCAGGCCTTCACGGTCAATCCATTTAAGTGACGCGAAACGGTTTTTCCGCGACGAGATATAGAGGTGGTTTTAACGATTACGGTGGAATCGCTTGGAATATTTTCACAAGGCGAGTCAAAATCTGCTCTGCAACAAATCTTGTACAGATTCATCAACAAAGTGGGCCTGAGTGCCTGGGCAGGAAATTCCTGAAATTGTGAGAGTAGTGTATACGTCAATCAAAGGTAAGTTGATCTTCCTTGCCTGAGATCTATCGACAACAAACGTTCACTTATGTACCCGGTGATATTATTTTATCAGCCATGGGTCGTACTTGGCAAATTTTTGCGAAAGTTCACTGGCTTTGTAGTTAAAATCTATCAACAGCGTAATTTTCCTAGTGCGACCCTAATTTTTGGCAAGTTCGCAAAAACTTTGAAAATCGACAACAACATCAAAGACGCCGTAGTGCTTGGTGGGGCAAGCTGAGCTGAACAATAGGAATCACAGCAGCAACTGTCGTCGTTAGTTTTGAAAACGAAGACCCCGAAAACGAAGACCCGAAGACCCATTACGAAAACGAAGACCCTTACGAAAACGAAGACCCCTTTCGAAAACGAAGACCCATTACGAAAACGAAACCCCCTCATTTTTAACCAGAGGGAAACGAAAAACAGACAGAGTAATATAATGGCAAGAAGATATCTAAACGGGCATTTGAAAGTAACACAAAACTGTGTGGTTAAGCTTCCGTTTACCGCTGTAATTCGCACAGGAAGTAAAGGGTTGTGGATTCACTCGCCTTCAATTTGTTTTTTTATATGACTGATTTTCAAATGAAGAAAACAAAAACAAGAACCCCATGATTACCAGATGTAGACTTTTTAAAAGTCCGCACAATGAAGAATTCGAATTGCTAGGAGCCGTGTGTAATATTTGTAAAAACAAACTCCTCTAGTTAAAAAAGAGGGGGTCTTCGTTTTCGTAATTACGAAAACCTCTCTCTTTTAACTAGAGGAGTTTGTTATTACAGTACACACGGCTCCTAGCGTACTTCTGTTGATAGGAGTTAACATTCTCTCAAGTCTTAGGTTAGGTCAGTGGTATGCGGCGCATGAGCAGTTGTTGTGTACAAGAGAGCATGGCCGTGTGTTTGGCCGTTTGTTAGAACTATATGTATTAAATGTTGTGTTCTTCAGAAGTTGTCCTCGCCGGTCAACATGGTGCCAGAAGTAGACGAACACTCGCCTGAAGACAAGTAGCATTAATATTGTGGTGATTTCGTGTTTGGAAGTTGAGCGGTCGTAGTTGTTGTGCGATTCGTTCCCGCCATTTATGTTCTTGTCGAGCTGGTGCCCGCAAAAACTGTTCGTGTTTGTTTTTATCATGGCGGGTGCACCGGTCGGTTTTCCTGTTCCTCAACTGCAGGAAGGACTGGATGAACGAGAAGCTCTAGACTGTTTCGTTTTGGATTATGTCGATTATTGTACGGTGATGGGCTGGTTCCAGTCGAAAGCTGGGTGCAAATATGACGATGAAAGCGAGGATGGCAAAGCACAGTGGAAGAAACCAAGTCTATGCATGTCGACATTACGAGCAACTCTACCCTCAAAGATGAAGAGATTGATTAATCCCAATAACAAAACGCTGGGACTGTCTGAAGAGAATAAAGACAATCCAGTAAAAGTTATTCAAGCCCTCATTAAGCGATTTGGCGGTAGTGTGAGTGTGCAAGCGGAGCGAACGAAGATGGGTCGAATGTTTCAGTCCGAGGGAGAATCGATTAGTGCCTGGGAATGTCGAGTGGTGGAACGAGCTAAATATTGCGAATATGGGGACTTTGAAGATCAGGCATGCCGGGATCGTTTCATTGCTGGTTTGGTAGACGAAGCCTTACAAGGAAAGTTGAACACCAATGGTCATCGTAACAAGGAAGGTAACATTGTGGAGTTTCGTGCTGTGGTTGAAATTGCTAAGAATTATGAATCCTCAACTGATGCTCGACGTCTTATGAGACAAGTCCGTGGAGATCAGGAGCAGGTCAACTGGACAGCAAAAGTGCCCCCATCAAAGACAAAAAATCCTCAGTCTCCAAGTGGAAGCTCTAGTAAAGGGTTGCCCCCGAAACAGCCTGAGTGTAACTACTGTGGAGCAACACCAAGTCACGCAAAAGAAAAGTGTCGTGCGATTCTTCTTAAGTATATTTGTAGAAAATGTGGCAAAGAAGGGCATGTAGCCCGTAAATGTTTAAGCAAGCCTCGGCATGTGAATGCACTGAATGAGTCTGTTTATGATGGCGAGCAGGAAACATATCATTTGTTTACAGTGGACATCCACTCTGTGAGAACTGTATCCGTGCAGAAAGGGAAGAAGCTCTTTGCAGCGATCAAATTATCAGCAGCTGGAAATTGTTTTGTTTGGAAAACTTTGCAATTAGATACAGCCTCAACAGCTAACACACTTGCAGTGGATGACCTTGTGAGCATGTGTCCACCGGACTGTGACATCCGTAGCCTAATAAAACCTTCTTCTGCCATTCTGCACACCTAAGGAGGAGGTGTAATAAAGCCAGTGGGGCAAATTGAGTTAGTCTGCGAAACTCAGGGAAAGTTTCACACTCTTCAATTTCAACTGTTAAGTAAAGATGTCATGGGTTCACAACCACCCCTTTTGAGTGGATCTGATTGTATTAGGCTAGGCCTGATTGAGATAAGAAGAAATGCCCCATCCTTGCATCAGAATGACCACAAAGAGACTGACAAGAAATCTGAATCTCAGTGGGGAAAAGTAGAGGAAAGTGGAATGTCTGATAAGGAAAGTAGGCCAACCTCACTGAATGACAGCCCAACAGGAGAGTTGAAACCAGCGGGTTTACCTGACACTACTTCTCCAGTGAACAGTGTATGTGCAGATATACATGTAAGTGCAGTTAACGGTACCGCAACCAGTGAAGCTCAAGTTAAGCGAATGGTGAGTGCAGCTAGTGAGGTGGGAGTGTCCCATATGCCTGTCCCTGGGGGAAAACTGACCAAGGCCATTGTCTTGGAGGCATTCAAAGATGTCCATACTGGGTTGGGAACATTAGGTCCACCCCTACACATCCGCATGAACCCTAATGTGGCTCCAATCCAAGCCCATCCCCATCGGTGTCCAGTGGTAAAAGAAGCAAAAACAGCAGAAGCAATACGTGACCTTGAAAAACAGGGTATCCTGGAAAAAGTCACTGAGCCAACAGCATGGATCTCTAACAGTGTTTACAGAGAGAAACCCGATGGAAGCATACGGGTGTGCATTGGCCCCAGCCAGACAATCAATAAAGCCATTGAAGTTCCAAAATACCCCATTCCTACAGTTGATGAGTTATTGCCAAAGTTGAACAGTGTCAAAATTTTTTCCTGTGTGGATGTGTACAAGGGCTTCACAAACATCGAGTTAGATGAAAGTTCCTCATTTTTAACGACCATGCACACTCCAATTGGCCGCTACCGTTGGCTGCGTATGCCCTTTGGGGTCAGCCTAGGGCCAGAGGAGTACCAGCGTAGGCAGCATGAAGCTCTTGAAGGATTGAGTGGTGTTGTAAACAAGGCTGATGACATCTTAGTCTTTGGAAGGGGTGGTAGTCTTGAGGAGGCAGAGAAGGATCATGACATTAATTTGTGGAACTTAATGTTGCGGTGCCGAGAAGTGAATCTCAAGTTGAACCCAAAGAAATTTCAGTTCAAAGTGAAGCAAGTTACTTGGATGGGCCATCTCCTTAGCAGTGATGGAATTACTCCGCATCCAGATCGAGTCCGGGCCATTAGGGACATGACCCCACCGCAAGATGTAAAAGGGGTCCAGCGGTTCCTGGGTATGTGCAACTATTTGTCACGCTTTACCCCAAATCTTGCAGAAATTGTGAAGCCACTTGCTGAGCTGACACACGTGGATGCAGTCTGGTCATGGTCTTCTCAGCATGACACAGCTTTCAAGACGGCCAAAAGTGCAATTGCAAATGCCACAACATTGAAGTTCTTTGATGTAAACAAGCCATGTGTGTTACAAGTGGATGCCAGCGATACGGGCCTTGGTGGAGCCCTACTACAAGATGGGCAGCCTGTGGCTTTTACAAGCTCAACACTGTCGGCAACCGAAGTTAACTATGCGCCTATTGAGAAGGAATGTTTGGCCATCAAAGTAGCGTGTACAAAATTCTATCAGTATCTTTATGGCAAACAAGATGTTATAGTACATTCTGACCACCAACCGTTAGAGACAATCTTCAAGAAGCCTTTGAGTAAAGCCCCCAGGCGCCTTCAACGCGTGATGCTTCAGCTTCAACCTTTCAAATTTACAGTAGTCTACAAGAAAGGCAAATACATGTACTTGGCTGATACATTGTCAAGAGCTGCCCTGAACCTCCCTTCACCTTCAGGCCCACAAGAAGAGGTGTTTCAATGCGACCCGGAGGACAACCACGAGATGTTCCGAGTAGAGCTAGAGGCCCTGGAACTAGACTCGCCAGAGATGTATCCTAGCACACTAGAAGAAGTCAAAGCTGAAACGAAAGCAGACCCTACCCTGTCAGTCCTTTGTGAATTTGTTGCTCATGGATGGCCTTCCGACAAATCGCAGGTTCCCACAGCACTTCGTCATTACTATCCATTGCGGGATGAGCTAGCAATGTACCATGGTGTCCTGTACAAATCACACAAGGTCGTCATTCCCCTAAAGCTACAGTCTACTATGCTGAAAAAACTCCACCAAGGCCACCAGGGCGGTAAAAGTATGATTCGTCGTGCCCGAGAAGTAATGTATTGGCCTGGAATGCAAACAGCAATTCTTCAAGAGAGTGCCAAATGTTCGTTGTGTGCTAGCTATGGCCCAGCGCTCCCGAAAGAACCGATGTTATCTCATGAGATTCCGCATGGTCCATGGAAATTCATTTCGCAGGACTTGTTTAAGCATGGAGGGCGTTGGTATGCTGTTACAGTAGACCACTACAGTGACTGGTTTGAGGTTGATCTGTTAAACGAAGACATCACCGCTGCCAATGTTATCTCCGTGACTAAGGCGCACTTTGCCCGCTATGGTGTGCCAGAAACATTTCTGTCAGACAATGGGCCCCAATATACCTCTCAAGAGTTTGTGAACTTTGCCAAGGCCCATGGTTTTAAGTTGATCACCCGGTCACCCTATTACGCTAGAGCCACTGGTAAAGCCGAATCCGCTGTCAAGGAAGCCAAGAAGATGTTGAAAAAGTCGGATCTCCTCACTGGTCTCTTGGATCATAGGAACACTCCGCCTCAGGGTATGACCTACTCCCCAGCACAGAGATTTTTATGCCTTCGAACGAAGTCCACCTTGCCAATAGCTGAATCATTGTTGAGCCAAGCTGTGCCACCAGTAGCCTTAGTGCGTGACGAACATCTGGGCAGGCGAGCTAAAGCTAAGGCCCACTATGACAAAACGGCAAGCAGAGACTTACCCCCTCTCTCACCTGGACAAATTGTGTTCACCAGACCAAATGACCGTCACCGTGGTGAACGCTGGGATCGTGGCGAAGTCTTAGAGGAAGTGACTCCGCGTTCGTATGTCGTCGAAACACAAGGTGGGTTGGTTAGACGGAACAGGACCCACTTAAGACCTGCTGAGCCTTCAGTCCCTTGCAACCTGCAAACCCTGGAACCACCAGTGACAGATGATAGTGACACTTCAGCCGCAGGGAATTCTGCAGAAACCACAGAGCTCATTCCCATTTCAGATTCACCAACTGAGAGTCCAGTGCAAACGTCCCGTTGTGGCCGAACGATTAGACCACCCAAGAGACTGGACCTTTGAGTCTAGAGACTTCAGAGTACAATTGTACTCAATGATGACTGCTAACTGACATTGCTTGTTCATATTTGTTTATTTTACTTGTTCACTGTCTCATGCGAAACATATTAACACGTTAATAGTTTTCTTTGAAAGGGAGGATGTTGATAGGAGTTAACATTCTCTCAAGTCTTAGGTTAGGTCAGCGGTATGCGGCGCATGAGCAGTTGTTGTGTACAAGAGAGCATGGCCGTGTGTTTGGCCGTTTGTTAGAACTATATGTATTAAATGTTGTGTTCTTCAGAAGTTGTCCTCGCCGGTCAACACTTCTGTGTTTTTACCACATTTTGAAGTCATCTGTGTGTTCATTATCAGAGTACACACGCACGTCCAAATGGAATCCATTCGTTCAATAAGAGTCCGAGTCCGAGTCATTTTGGTACACTGTCAAGAAGTTGCAACACTTTGTACCAATTCTGTGACTAATAATGGTTTTCTGCACTTTGTGCACGTCACTGAATTCACCTGTCTTCATTAAAATTAGTGGTTCGAACTCAGAGTAACAAATGTATGGTAATGGTATGTACATACGTCAGTCAAACTTTTATTAACCAAATGAGGACACCTAAAAATTTCAAAACGCGGACCCATGAAATTACTTTTTTTATGATTGATATGGTGACATGACACAAAGAAGCAGCAAAATACAACTTTATTAACCAATAACAACAACAAAAACAACTGAAGTCTGATGTAGAAGAAACGTACGGTGGATTTGCTTATCGTTTTTGCCTGTGATTTGTTAACCTCGATAGCAACCACCATGTATAGCCATGTATAGCTGTGTATAGCCATATATGACTTTGTATAGCCATATAGAGCTGTGTGTAGCCATATATAGCTGTATACAGATATGTATAGCTGTGTCAGTATAGCCGTGATTTGTTAACCTCGATAGCAACCACCATGTATAGCCATGTATAGCTGTGTATAGCCATATATGACTTTGTATAGCCATATAGAGCTGTGTGTAGCCATATATAGCTGTATACAGATATGTATAGCTGTGTCAGTATAGCCGTGTATACCTGTGTATAGCTGTGTATAGCCATGTATAGCCATGTATAGCCATGTTCAGCTGTGTATAACCATGTATAGCTGTGTATAGCTGTGTATAGCTATGTATGGCTATGTATATCTGTGTATAGCCATGTATAACTGTGTATAGCCATGTACAGCCATGTATAGCCATGTATAGCCATGTATAGCTGTGTATAGCCAGGTATAGCTATGTATAGCTGTGTATAGCTATGTATGGCTATGTATATCTGTGTATAGCCATGTATAGCTGTGTATAGCCATGTATAGCTATGTATAGCTATGTATGTCTATGTATATCTGTGTATAGCCATGTATAGCTGTGTATAGCCATGTATAGCTATGTATAGCTGTCTATAGCGTGTATAGCTATGTATAGCTATGTATGTCTATGTATATCTGTGTATAGCCATGTATAGCTGTGTATAGCCATGTATAGCTGTGTATAGGCATGTATAGCTGTGTATAGCTATGTACGACTGTGTATAGCTATGTATAGCTGGTATAGCCATGTATGGCGGTGTATAGTTATGTATAGCTGTGTATACCCATGTATTGCTGTGTATAGTCGTGTATGGCTGTGTATTGCTGTGTATAGCTGTGTATAGCTGTGTATAGCTGTGTATAGTTATGTATAGCTGTGTATAGCTATGTATGGCTATGTATATCTGTGTATAGTCATGTATACCTGTGTATAGCTGTGTATAGCTATGTATGGCTATGTATATCTGTGTATAGCCATGTATAGCTGTGTATAGTTGTGTATAGCTATGTATGGCTATGTATATCTGTGTATAGCCATGTAGGGCTGTGTATAGCCATGTACAGCCATGTATAGCCATGTATAGCCATGTATACCTGTGTATAGCCATGTATAGCTATGTATAGCTGTGTATAGCTATGTATGGCTATGTGTATCTGTTTATAGCCATGTATAGCTATGTATAGTTGTGTATAGCTATGTATGTCTATCTATAACTGTGTATAGCCATGTATAGCCATGTATAGCTGTGTATAGCCATGTATAGCTGTGTATAACTGTGTATAGCCATGTATAGCTGTGTATAGCCATGTATAGCTGTGTATAGTCATGTATAGCTGTGTATTGCTGTGTATAGCTGTGTATAGCTGTGTATAGTTATGTATAGCTGTGTATTGCCATGTATAGCTGTGTATAGCTATGTATAGCTATGTAAAGCTGAGTATAGCTATGTATGGCTATGTATATCTGTGTATAGCCATGTATAGCTGTGTATAGTTGTGTATAGATATGTATGGCTATGTATGGCTATGTATATCTGTGTATAGTCATGTATGGCTGTGTATAGCTGTGTATAGTCATGTATAGCCATGTATAGCCATGTATAGCCATGTATAGCCATGTATAGCTGTGTATAGCTATGTATGGCTATGTATAGCTGTGTATAGCTGTGTATAGCTATGTATGTCTATGTATAACTGTGTATAGCCATGTATAGCCATGTATGGCCATGTATAGCCGTGTATAGCCATGTATAGCCATTTTTAGCTGTGTATAGCCATGTATAGCTGTGTAAAGCTGTGTATAGCTATGTATGGCTATGTATATCTGTGTATAGCAATGTATAGCTGTGTAAAGCTGTGTATAGCCATGTATAGCTGTGTATAGTCATGTATAGCTGTGTATAGCCATGTATAGCTGTGTATAGCTGTGTATAGCTATGTATGGCTATGTATATCTGTGTATAGCCATGTATAGCTGTGTATAGCTGTGTATAGCCATATGTAGCTGTGTATAGTCATGTATAGCTGTGTATAGCCATGTATAGCTGTGTATAGCTGTGTATAGCTATGTCTAGTTATGTATAGCTGTGTATAGCTGTGTATAGCTGTGTGTAGCCATGTATAGCTGTGTATAGCAATGTATGGCTATGTATATCTGTGTATAGCCATGTATAGCTTTGTATCGCTGTGTATAGGCATGTATAGCTGTGTATAGCCATGTATAGCAGTGTATAGCTGTGTATAGCTATGTATGGCTATGTATATCTGTGTATAGCCATGTATAGCTGTGTATAGCTGTGTAGAGCCATGTATAGCTGTGTATAGTCATGTATAGCCGTGTATAGCCATGTATAGCTGTGTATAGCTGTGTATAGCTATGTATAGTTATGTATAGCTGTGTATAGCTATGTATAGCCATGTATAGCGGGTATACTATGTATGGCTATGTATAACTGTGTATAGCCATGTATAGCCGTGTATAGACATGTATAGCCGTGTATAGTTGTGTATAGCTATGTATGGCTATGTATAACTGTGTATAGCCATGTATGGCTGTGTATAGCTGTGTATAGTCATGTACAGCCATGTATAGCCATGTATAGTCATGTATAGCTGTGTATAGCCATGTATAGCTATGTATAGCTGTGTATAGCTATGTATGGCTATGTATATCTGTGTATAGCCATGTATTGCTGTGTATGGCTGTGTATAGCTATGTATATTGCTTCCTATGTTTGTTCCTATATTGGATTAAGTCAAACCACTATATGATAGTTACACCACGTACCTACCGTTGGCCCGGCTCATGTAATCGGTCCCGACGACGGTCCCGGTCCCTGAAAGCGATTTCGAAGGATTGCGTTCGCCGTACTCTACGGCGAACGCATTTACATTTACTATAATTTTTACATTTACCACAATTATTTCAAACGGTTAAACACAAACTTATTGTCTGGGTGCCCTCTGCCCTTATTACTGCTCAAGTGGCGACCTCGCGAAACGTCGGCTGTTTTCTCAGCCTACTCGCCTCTAAAATCTTGGATTACATAACAAAGTCGGCAGAAACACTCGATTCACTTCTTGCAAAGGTTAAAGAACATCAAATTTCAGGAGACAAAAGCGCTGCTAAACCGGAAACTGCAATCCCCGTCACGTTCGTATTTGTAAAATTTGTATCAACTTCATCGAATAGCAAATAGTAATTGAGTTTCGTCTTCAAAAGAAGGTGGCTAATGCCTCAGCTTTTCAGGTACCTTCATGCTCAAAAAGATGGTTTCCTTCAAGGTGCTAGCGTGCTTGTTTTCTACTGGATGCTGGCAGCGGGAACGCTATTCGTTTTCGGAGCACTGATCTTCTACGCAGCACTTTATCGTTGTTGTTTCATTTGGCCGCTGGGCGTCATATACTTAGCGTGGATCTATGTTGTGGATCTCAAGACTTTCAGCCGAGGAGGGAGAAGAGTGGAGTTTATTAGAAACAACAGTTTCTTCAAATACATGAGAGATTACTATCCAGTGAGTTTACTTAAGACTGCAGAACTAGTTCCTACAAGAAACAACATATTCTGTAATGTCGGTCGTTTCGCCGACGGGTCGTTTCGCCTACCATCGATTCGCCTACGTCTAGGGTCGATTCGCCTACGTCTGATATGGCAGTTCGCCTACGTCTTAAGTGCTTTCGCCCACTATGACAATCATTAATTTAAAACAGTGAAATCAACTAGTTTGAAGCGCGATCTACGACAAACTTTACAGAGGAGTCTAGCTAACAGAAAGCGAGATCGTAAACAAAGGCATTAAGGTCCTTTGCACTAACACGAGCGCACACATAAACAAAAGATTAAAATGTCACACTGCAAACAGATACATGTTGAAGTTAAGTTAATGCTGACTGGATTCGAGTCGCTAACTTTCAGTAAGAACGCTAGAATTTACTAGAAGCCATCCTCGGAGACCCAGGGGCAGCTAGTCGGGACAACGGGATTTTCATGGGCGAAAGTTTACAACAAGAGCGGGAGAGCCCCTGGGCACTTACTCTTACCGAACGAGTTCCAGAAGTGTTTGAAATCCCGCCTTCTGATTGGCCAGAAAAATATTGTTCTGGCCAATCAGCGAAGAGGAACAGCCGGGCGACTCTCAAGTCTTCTTACACGAGATTGTTTTCCTCATCGAACGCCGTTGTAGCGTGGCCCGTTCAACGGGAGCATTTTTGAGGAGAGCTTCAGAAAAAATAAATAAATAATAAATAAACGAAGTCGAGGAAATCGCAAACTATAAAGTGGCCGCTGAAACGAACGGTACAGCTAACGGACAACTCACGTTAAGTCAAACAGCAAGCAAACAACTCTTTTAATCAAATAGTTAATCAACCTTTATATTACACGGCCATAATTATTCGAGCATAGGTGAGACATTCCACGAATAGTCAAAGTCACGACGAGCATTCGTCACACCTTCCCTCTTATGAAAAGAAAAAACAAAGTAACAGTCTCGCAAAAAAAATAAATAAACGTCAACACGCAATCCCAAAATCTGGCTGGAGATTTAGTCACGTCAACACATAATCGCGAAATCTCGCCGGGGGTCTTCTTTCTCTCTGTGATCTTCGAAGGTCAGTTGGCGGCACATCGGGCTGGAAGGGTGGCGGCTCAGCAGACGGCACAGGAGAGGCCAAAGTCGATGGAACGTGCACTGTAGTGTGTCCAGGCGACACTGTTCCAGAACTATTGGGCAGCGGCGTTTCCTTTGGAACGACGGTCTGGCTCGAAACAGGGGTCTCGCTAGTCTTAATAATGTCACGCCGATTTCTCCGATAAACTGTACTTCCAGACTTGACAAGGAAACTACGAGGACCCGCCGAATCCAGACAGGTAGCTGGTGTCCAGACTTTTTGCCCAGGAAGTCTCATTCGCACTATTTCACCAGGACTAACATTAGGAAGTGGCTTTGCGTGTCGATCGTAGTAATGCTTCTGACGACGTTTCCTGTCAGACAGCACGTACATCATCACGCAGTGGATAACTGGGCCTGAGAAGAGCCTCGGACATGGGCAACAACGTACGACAGCGACGACCCATCAACCGTTGCGCAGGGCTAGTAGCCATTCCCTCTGTTGGGGTGTTACGCCAATCCAACAAGGCTTGAAATTCGGAGACATCCGATTCTTTGCATTTCTCAAAAAGACGTTTCACAGTCTTCACAGCATTCTCCGCCTTCCCATTCGATTGAGGATATCTTGGCGAGGTGGTGATATGTTTGAAAGACCAGCTCTCCGCGAATGCTTTGAACTCTCTAGACGCAAACTGCGAACAATTGTCAGTAACTAGGGTCTCTGGAACCCCAAAACGTGCAAAAATGGTCTTCAACTCGCGAACCACGGCTTGTGTTGTGACAGCTCGCAAACGGGAAACCTCGATGAAACCGCTGAAATAATCGGACACAACTAGAAGGGTGCATCCATTGAAATCACACAAATCAGCAGCTAACTTAGCCCAGGGTCGCGAAATTACTTCATGTTGAAGGAGTGGTTCCTTAGTCTGAGACGTGCGATAGGCCAGACACACGTCACACTTGGAGACAAAATCTTTGACATCTGATGCAATTCTTGGCCAGAACAGACTCACGAACTCTTCTCAAACATCCTTCTATTCCTATGTGTGTAGAATGTGCAACAGACATCAGTTCCTTGCGCATACAAGTGGGAACAACCAAACGAGCACCCTTGAAAACCAGTACTTCTTGTACCACTAACTCGTCACGCAAGTCAAAGTAGGGTCGCAAACACTCAGAAACATCTGACTTTCTTTCAGGCCAGCCATCTTGAATGACATCACGAAGCTGTTTCAGAAATGGATCGTTAGCAGAAGCATGGGTAACCTGTTGCCAACGGGCGTCACTCAAAGGCAAGTTAGCTCTATGGTCAACTTCTTCCAACTCTCGGACAGAAACGGAGGCATTAACTTCAGGCAAATGAGCTCGGCTCAACGTATCAGCAATCAACATCAGCTCTCCTTTTAGGTAAGTAACATCCAAATCATACTTCTGCAACCTCAAAAGCATTCTCTGAAGACGCTTTGGTGCAACACACAGTTCTTTACGGAAAATGGACTCAAGGGGCTTGTGGTCTGTTTGTACTCTGACAGAATCACGACCATAAATGTAAGCATCAAATTTCTCACACGCAAAGACTATCGCCAAAAGTTCCTTCTCAATCTGTGTATAGTTTTCTTCCGTAGGGGTCAAGGCTCGTGAAGCATACGCCACAGGTTGCCCACCTTGAAGTAACACAGCACCAAGACCGTGTTGGGACGCATCACATTGAATCGTAACCTTCTCTCGCAGGTTGTAATAACGGAGTATCGGTGACACGGACACAGCTTCTTTGAGTTGCTCAAATGCTCTCTCTTGGGGCTCGTCCCAGTGCCACTCCACGTCTTGGCGGGTGAGGTCTCTGAGAGGCTTGGTGATATCTGATAATCGGGGCAGAAATTTGCTGAGGTACTGAACCATTCCTAGGATACGCTGCACAGCTGCAACATTCTCCGGCCGGGGCATTTCACGTATGGCTCGAACTTTCGCTGGATCTGCTCGAAGACCTTCACTGGTTGCCACATGACCGATAAACGGAACTTCTCTCATCCTAAGCTGCAACTTGTCGGCGTTTAAACGAACTCCACACTCCTCACATCTCTGAAGGAACGCTGAAAGACTCTTGTCGTGATCCTTTGAGGCTGCTTGCAATGAATCACCATAACCAACAACAACAAAATCATCTGCTATGACTTCAACTCCAGTCAGTCCCTCAATCAATTCGTGAATCTTGCGTTGAAAAATTTCAGGCGCAGACTTAATTCCAAAGGGTATCATTTTCCACCGATAACGACCAAACGGCGTGTTAAAAGTAGTTAGGAACGATGACTGCTCGTCAAGAACAACGTGCCAGAACCCACAGGCGACATCAAGTACAGTAAACACTTTGGCACCATGGAGCCTAGAAGCAACCTCTTCAATTGTAGGCAAAGGATAATTCTCTCGTTGCAGAGCTCCATTGAGATCCTTAGGGTCCAAACAAATGCGTAAGGTACCATTTGGCTTTGGCACAACAACCATTGAACTAATCCAAGGTGTGGGCGTTGTCACACGAGCTACAATTTCTCGGCTCTCCAAATCTTCTAAAGCCTCTTGTAGACGTTCACGGATGGCAAGCGGTACTCGGCGAGGAGGGTGCTGAACTGGCTTCACTGTTTCATCCAGCTCCATATGATATTCTCTAGGAAGTTTACCAACTCCATCACCGAAAACACGAGGGAATTTCTTGACCAACTGGTCAGCGGACAAAACAGGCTCGGCAGCGGACAAAACAGGTACGTTTGGTGCATCATGCGCATACACATAACCATCAGAGGTCTGGCGATGATTCAACTGATCATTGTCCAAGTACTTGATGATTTTCATTCCAAGACAAGCTTTCCTGCCAAGTATAGGCCTGACTCTCTTGCTGTCCACCAGATTGCAGTCAAGAAGACATCTGAAATCTCCACGCCAAACTCTCAAACGAACTCTACCAAGGATAGGAATCGATGTCCCACCATACGAAATAATTGCTGTGCTTACAGGGGCCACGTTAAGCAAATCAAAGTCATTTGTCGCTTTCTTATACAAGTGCAAAGGGACAACGTTACATTGCGCTCCAGTGTCCGGCTGAAAGCGAAGATAATTTTCGGACTCCAATTTTAACGTTACAAGCTGCGAATCATCTAGAGTCACCGCTGAAATCTCCTGTACGCCAAACACTTCGTCTGAAAATTCATCCTCCAAATAATGGACACGACTGCCACGCTGCGACGGTTTAGGCGCTGATCCAAAACACACGTTCGCGAAATGGTTTTGCTTGTTACACTTATTACACCTTTTTCCAAATGCAGGACAGTTTTCACGCTTAGACATATCATGCATACGCCCGCAAAAATCACACGTTTTCACTCGGGAGTCAGCGCCTCTAGGGAATCGACCACGCCGCGCCTTTTTCTCTCGTTTAGGCTTTTTAGAAAAGGCATTTACATCGCTCGGATCTGTATCCCCAATGCCGGCACCTCCAACAACTTTCATCTGTTGAATCATTGTCTGATGTGCCCGACAAATTTCATCAGTTTTCTGCAGTGACAAATTCTTTTCGCGAAGCAATCTCTCTCGTACCTTCGAATCCTGAATTCCGAAAACAAGCTTGTCCCGTAGAATTTGATCTGCCGTAATGGTTTCAAATTCGCATCGATCGGCTAATTGTCGTAGGGCTGTCCGATAATGGTCATACGATTCTCCCGCACCTTGCATTCTAAAGTAAAACTTGTACCTTTCAAAAGGAACATTCTTCAAGGGCTGGCAATAAGCAGCAAAACTCTCTAACACCGGCTGTATTTTGTCACGGTTATCACCGCCAAACGTAAACGTCGAGAAAACTTTCCTAGCTTCGGCTCCTATCACCGTCAACAACGTCGCAATTTGTACGGTCTCGGGTTCCTGATGCAATTTCATGGCAACCGAATAATTTCTCCATGCTTGCTCAAATTCCTTCCACTTTTCAGCCGCGTTTGAATCATGAATATCAAGCGGTGCTGGCGGTGGCAAAGCAAACAAGGTTCCACTTCTCGCGCTCGAAATACCCGCAGACTGCTCAGCTCCTTCGTCTCCCGGCATTTCAGCAAAGAAAGTTTGGGTTTACCTCGGTGTAAGAACCTGACAAGATTTTCTTTGTTTGCTAGCTTTTGTTTTGCTGTACGGTATTGTTTTAAATGTTTTTGTTTCCTTTGTTTTACGTCATCCGTGAGTTTCACAGGTTCTTACACCGAGGTAAAGCCGAAAGTTTACGTAGTTCGGTAACCTGACACCATGAAACGAACGGTACAGCAAACGGACAACTCACGTTAAGTCAAACAGCAAGCAAACAACTCTTTTAATCAAATAGTTAATCAACCTTTATATTACACGGCCATAATTATTCGAGCATAGGTGAGACATTCCACGAATAGTCAAAGTCACGACGAGCATTCGTCACAGCCGCAAGAAAACAAACACTCACAGGGAATTTTTCACGGCGGATTTATCGAAGGTATCGCAAATTTTTAGAGCTAGCGACTTCCCCTTTCTCCAATGTAACTAATTATTTCTCCTTCTTCGTTGATCTTCGAGCGCACTAAAAATTTGGGATACCTTCGACAAGTCCGCCATGAAAAATTCCCTGTGAGTGTTTGTTTTCTTGCGGCCACGTTATAGTTTGCGATTTCCTCGACTTTGTTTATTTATTAATTTTTTTTTTCAGAAGCTCTCCTCAAAAATGTTCCCGTTGAACGGGCCACGCTACTACGGCGTTCGATGAGGAAAACAACCTCGTGTAAGAAGACATGAGAGTCGCCCGGCTGTTCCTCTTCGCTGATTGGCCAGAAAAATATTTTTCGAGGTTTAGTGCGTAACAGTATCATGTTACTGAGCACGTGCTTTCAAGCAAGCACTGTAAATGCAGCTTTGTTTTGAACAAGAAAGCCTATTGGGCATTTTAACCGGCCATTCTGACCCTCCCCACCCCTAGGTTTCACAAATGTTAGCGCGATCCTCTATTTATACGAACCGGCGTGACGAAAAGTGTGATTGTGTGACACAATATTTTGACTATAGCGTTACTGGGTGACGTAATGTTTATACTCTGATGACTCAGCTTATCTTTCTTATCGCTTTTATTTGTGCTGAAAAACGCAAATTCACTCAAACGTTGAATGTCGATATAAATTCGTCCACAACTGAGAATGCTCACACAGGGACGACGAAGTATTTACTGTTGTGCCTAGACCTTAAATACAAACAGCGAACATAGCAGTAGAATCAAATATAACGCTTGATAAACACGAGCTCAAGCAGATCGTCAGAGTATGGGGCATGTCAAGGCATATCTCATGACGTGATGTTTAAATCCGGTTTGCTAACCCGGGAATCCCCTTGCAAAAGTAAACAAGCGAGCGGGGACGAAATTCGCCCACGTCTTTGAAAGCTAACGTGCCTGTCGAGCCGCAATCGATTTCGCGCTCACTCGCTTGTTTTTCTTTTCCTTCACTAGTCTGAACGGAAAGAGAGACTGCTCGTAGCCTTTAGCGAACACCACACGCAAACCACACAAATCCGTCGATAATATTCAGATATTTTCGTTCTTTCAATGCAAAAAGACATTCACAAATCCTTCTGACTCCCACATTTTTACATCCCTCAAAATGTCAATCCCAATAAAAAAACTCCTGTGCTAAAAAAATTTTCACCATAACCACTAACTAGATCAGACAACACAGCCAATTTCGCATTCAATCCTATTAGCTGCTTTACTCGATTGCGCATGCGTCATACAAGACAAAAACAAAAAACCCCAAACTTAACAACCCTTCGCCATTCATATCTTAAATACTGTAAATTAAAAGACAAGAACACACGAAGGTAACATTCAGCAGACTAATATGCGCATACGTCTTATATAAGACAGTACCGCTCTTGAGTACCCGTACCACAAGCTTTACAGCACTTTGTTCGTATGTTAAGCCAACTGACCATCACGACAAAACCGTGCCCATTTTATAAACCGGCGGTCGCTATAGCGACGGCCGGTTAAAAATCGGCTATGGTTTTCTCAAACCGTTCCGTCGCTATATTTTCTTTTAAAATGTTCTCGCATTAAAGTTGCAGATAATTCAAAGACCAATATTACTGATTTGTAAGATAGACTAAAAAAGACATTGAACAAACTTGAAGAAACCAGTATTTCTTTTGCTTTTTTATTTAAGCTTACGCTTCAAAATATTTACTTTACATATGTCATATTAAATTATTTTTAATCGTAACAAGTGCTATCAAACTTATTTCTAACTTTTACATGATACAAGCTAGCTAGCCTATTTGCAAGTCTTTTTGGTGCGATCTCTTCAAGACTATGCGAGCCTATGTGATTTCGTTTTCAATGCAAAGTCTGTGCCACTGTCTTAATGCAGATTTACTGGCTACGAGCTGGACCATTCAGGTGGGAGCAGTATCGGAGTAGTTGAGCAGCGTTTTTCTGGCCGTTCTGATACTGTTCCCATCCGTCAAACAATCTCTTTTGTAGCTGCCTGTACTTCTTCCTTTACATCCGCTTCAACTTCTTGTCTGGCCCGTAGGATCCTCAGGTCGGACTTTCTGCCGAAGGCGGTTTGCAGCTCGAGCTATATGTTCGGGCTTAGGGAGCGCTGGACAGCGAGCGTCGTTCAATTCATTCAACAAGACCTGAAAAACAAAAGGGAAAGGAAAAAATGTTAACAATTCAGCAATCATTCATCGTAGAATGTTTAGAATATCAAATTATTACGACACGATTCGAAAATTTAATAATATTCTTACGACCTAAGCGAGTTCTTGTGAGTTCTTAGGGTGTAGTTTACATACCTCCTCCACTATTGCTGAAGCGGGCCTGAATTTGTCCTCTAGTGCTTTCTCTTTCACTAACTTAACGATCCTTGCCGCGGTCATCGCCCCTGCTTCTGCTGGATGGTTATGAGTGTTTTCTCCGGAATGGAAGTTGCCGTCTCTTTGGATCACCGTAGCCTTGCACGCATTTCCTCTTGGACGGACCGTGCACTGCCAGTGCGTTGCATACGACCGCTTAGACCGGACGTTGTAGCTGTAACCGAGGCTGTCAACTAGTTTTGTTTTCCGGCGCTTGCTTCCTTCTTCCATCAGCTGAAACGTCACTTGGTCACGGTTTGGGTGCTGCAGCGTGGTATCTCTCATGACAGGCTCTTCGATTGAAGATTCCACTATGGGTGTCCTTGGCTCTGAAAAAGGGAAGAAATGACATTAAAAATCTTAATATTTAGAAGGCTAACATTAGTAATATATTAGCGTGACTCTGTTTGTACGAACTCCAAGCAAACACTTTGAGTAAGCCGTATAAGAGAATTATCGCAAAACACAAAGAATCCACTAACGTCCCCCTTACCATTATGACTGATACTATCTGGAGGTGGAGTACTATCAAATAATGGTAGAGTATTATAAAAATAAATGTAATAACTAAAAGAAGCACCATTTGCTTTATTACAGTTTTATTTTTAACTCTCGTAATGGAGAGGGGGGAGGGGGAATGTAACCCCCTCATCCCTTCTCTTGGATCAACCCTTCGTATTTATTGTTTTTATATTTGAAAGTGTTACTTGTAAGTGTTATTAACTAAACAAGGACAATTTGCTTTATCTTACTTGTATTTGCCTTCCTTTCTTTCCTGGATCACCACTTTTAACACATTAACTAACACAAAAACATGATTTGTTTTATCGCAGTTATGGGGTGGTCTCCTATCTTTCGTGAAGTTGTCATGGCTCTTGGGGTCATAAATGTCAGTCGTGACAGCTGTAAGTTTGTACTGACTCAGCAAGCTTCAGGTCATTCTGTTGCCATAGCTGTCGGTGGCTCCTCAGAAGTACTTAACCTTTATCCTGGCTCTTACATTAGAGAGACGGCGAGGCTTTATTAAGATGGCATTGGAGACTGGGTATTTTCTTTGATCACAATATACACTATGAATGCTGGAATTATTGAACACTGCATGGAATTATTTCTGGAATGTTATTGTGTTGGGAAAGAAGACCAATCAGAAATGAGATAAATGAGCTACAAGCCATATTAATGGGAGTTAATTTTGTGATTTGCGGTTTTCGTGTTATGGTTTGATCTTGCATCTAATCGGTCACAAAACAATGAACATTAAAAAATAATTCTTAGAGTTAGTAGCTTTATTAGTCACATGGTAAGTGGACATTCTTGTGACCAGTTCATGTAGTAGAGTTGTAGTGTAATCTGTTGCTGGTGTCATAATAAGTAAACAAACCATAACCAAGTGCTAATGCTTCAGAGGATAGCTATCAAACCTAGGCTACGAACAGTCATTTATTGTTCTTCAAGGAAAGCAAAGAGCACACAAAGCTAATAATTAGGAATGGCGTAATCCAAGGTGTGAATGGCAAAGGTGTGAGCTGCAAGTTAACGTGCGCCCTTGGGCTTGTATCTGTCTTTGCTGCTTGCCCCTCAGATCACACCATTTGCATTTCCAGTTCTTTGCATGCTCTGCTATCCTTAAAGAAATATATTGACTGCTCGCAGTTGAAGTCAAACCCAGCTTACTTGTTCCCAGTCATTTTTCTCATTATGGGTGATGGAAAGTAAAAGGGGAGAGACAATTGTAGTATCCCGTGTTTTCCCATCAACTCTGTTTCCTGCAACCCAACAACAAGAAAAGCCTTCAAGGGGCATAAAACTTGTTTGTCTCACCCCACCCGACCCCCAACGGTAAACAAATACCAGCGTCATTCAAGAAACCGGCCCACAGGATGAAAATTGAAAGTCAAGGGCAAGAGTTTATTTGGCTGAGCAAAAGCGGGAAGTTCAAGGCAAGTTGCTCGTAAAAAAAAGAGAGAAAAAAGAAGGGGTATTAATTACTAGGTGTGGTCATTTTCACACAGATGATGGCTGGCTAATAAGAGAAATGACTGGAGTCAGTGTCAAACCTATATCAGTTGCTGGAAGATGGAGGGGGTTATGGTTTTTTTAAGGGGGTGGTGTTGTTAAAGTGCCATATGCTTGAGAAGATAGAAGGGGATCTTCAGCCATGTCTTCAACAAAGAGCACTGAAATTTATTCTGTCTTTTATTTCTAGCTGTCCTTTGGTTCCAGTGTTTGGATTTGGACAAAATGATGTCTTTAAGAAACAACCAAAATTCAAGTTTCTCCAGACTTACAAATCTGGTCGTAGCAAGTGGGAGAAGTGGACAAAAGTTTTCCTGAAGGGAGTCATGCAGGTTATGTTTGCGCGGTTTGCAATACTGCCATATCCACGGCCTATAACAGTTGTGGGTGAGTTTCAAGAAAAATTAAGTAATATTAATTTTATTATATCTCTAGTGATAAAAAATTATTGATGCACTAAATTTCCAATGTTCACTGACCACGAGCTGTTAAATTGTGGGTGTGGCAGACTTTGTAGCGAAACGACTTAAATTTGTAGCAAAACGACTTTGTATCGAAAAGACTTCCTGGTAAAATAGCTATGCAAGGGAACAACTGATACTGTCCAGGCTCCTTCGAAGCATGAAACAAGGGCTTGCTTTGCAGGGAGCAGGGATGGCACAGTGGTGAGAGCGCTCGCCTCCCACCAATGTGGCCCGGGTTCGACCGCCTGGTCCCGGTCCCGCTATCATATGTGGGTTGAGTTTCTTGTTGGTTCTCATCCTTGCTCCAAGAGGTTTTTCTCCGGGTACGCTGGTTTTCCCCTCTCCACAAAAACCAACACTTCCAAATTCCAATTAGATCTGGAGCGCACGAACACGTCTTAACCAGCTTCCGAGCTCCTAAGTGTTTCGTGGGTAGACAAATTACATTTAAATTAATTTTTTTTATCATGCGCTCTTTTTTCTTTATTTTAACCAGCAAAAAAAACCCCGCTGATCTCAGGTTTGAAAGACGGAATTTAGTCAAATGTGCTTCAATCTTATAATCATTTTTCTTGGCTTTCAGTGGGATCGCCTATTCCAGTGGAAAAAATGGAAAATCCAAGCGAGCAAGAAATTAATGAACTGCACTCGAAGTATAAAAAGAAACTGAAAGAGTTGTTTGATAATTACAGGGATGTATGCGGAGTACCAAGGGACACTGAAGTTAGCGTGGATTGGCAGCTACCTTACGATTGGAACATGGATTGGAAAACAGCACGAATATAAACGTGAGGTTGGAGCGCACTTTAGATACTCCCCCTCCCCATCCAAATTTATGAATGAGCCTTCATCGCTTAGGAATAATAATAATCAATGGAAATCGCAATGGCGCGGTGATTTCTTCTTCGTTCACGGCTCTCCTCATAGTCGTGGGGCCGCCATACTCATACGGAATACGCTTGATTTCGAACTTAAATCAGTTAAGCCAGACGAGGAAGGAAGATTTATTCTTTTGGAGGCCATTATTCAAGACGTTCCTTTTTTGTTGCTAAATATATACGCACCAAATCTGACAACTCAGCAATCTCAATTTTTTGAAAAATTATCCGATCTTATTAACGAAGAAGATCACTACAAAGAATGCAAAATTTTACTCGGTGGAGATTTCAACGTGACTCTAAACCCCTCTCTCGACGGCTTAGGTGGAAATCAGACTCTTAAATATTCCGTCAATCGTTTAGATGACACGTTATTGGAGAATGAGTTAATTGATATTTGGCGAATTCGAAATCCCGCTTGCAGGAGCTTTACTTGGAGACAAAAATCTCCTTTCATCCAAAGACGACTAGACTACTGGTTCATCAGCGACCTATTACAAGATGACGTTGCCACAGTCGATATTGTGCCTGCTATTAAAACTGACCACTCAGCGGTTGTTCTTGTAATAGATAGCATAGGCGAACAACAACACGGCCCGTCCTTTTGGAAACTAAACAATAGCCTTCTAGAGGACAATAACTATGTCCTAATGATGCGTGAAAAGTTTCCAGAATGGAAGGCGGAAATTGACTTCTGCAGCGACCCGAGAATAGTGTGGGATTGGATTAAACACAAGGCTCGCCAAGAAACTATTTCTTATAGCAAACAAAAAGCTCGCCAGAGAAGAGACTCCATGAAATTAATTGAGACCAAATTAAGGGCATGAGATGAAGCAGTAGCTGCGTCTCCAACAAGAAAAAAATATTGAGAATTTAGAAAGGGTGAAATTGGAATACGAAAACGAATACAATTACATCATAACAGGTTCAATTATTCGTTCTCGTGCCACATGGTACGAGAAAGGTGAAAGAAACACAAAGTATTTTTTGAACCTAGAAAACAATAAAAAGAAAAAGAGCTCTGTAAGAAAGTTGTTACAAAAAAATGTAAAAGAGACCACAAACCCCAAAACAATTGCGGATGAAATTTTTTCTTTCTATGCTGACCTCCATGCTGAAAACAGAGGCTCGCAATGCGTGCAGAACCGACGAAGTGTTGGTTCGTCTCGAAAAGAAAGCAAGCGAGCCGTGCGTGACTGCAGCTTCAATAACATTCAAGCATCTGTAACAGCAAGTTGCAGTAAAAGTGTGTAACCGTAACTAACGCTTAAATTTGACCAACTGAAAAGGCGACCAATACCCGGGAAAGGAGGTCAACTGAATTATTCACCCTCTCCTCACCAAACATAACTCCACAGACTATGCATTCTTCACTCAAGATCATTTTTCGCTTTCTTTTGGTCGGTCTCCCTCAAAACCCGGAACAAAAATTCTCAAAACAGACGCATTTCAAAAAATGGGCGACAAATTTCCCAATATAAAAGTAACCACATCTTCACGATTGATCAGTATGGGCACCGTAACAGCCCAAAAGAATTGAACTTTTCCCCATACCTGGGAACCACACTTTGTGCACAGTTTCCTTTAATCATGTCAAGAGCTCCTTGAGCCAAATTGTGAATGCAAATACGAAATAAATCATTGCTATGCTCTATCGTACAGGTTACAAGAAAGCGCATTATAGGCATTTACCAGTCGTTTTGACCCACTCCACCCTCGACAAATGTTTTTACTTGGTTCAACGTGCTAACTGGCGTAACGAAAATTGTGACAGTATTTTGCCCTTTGCGTTACCGAATGACGTTATGTTTAAAATCTGATGACTCAGCTCATCTGTCTTATCGCTTTGAATATTTAATTTTGTTGAATTAAACTAAAAAATTAAATGTTGATATACATTTGTCCACAACTGAACATGCTTTTACCAAGTGTGAGCAATGTATTTATATACTGTTGTGAATAGGGCACTATAAAAACATGGTTATCGATAAAGACAAACACATCGTCAGAATCTCAACGTGCTAACCGGCGTGACGAAAATTGTAGCAGTATTTTGTCTTTTGTGTTACCGAATGACGTAATGTTTAAAATCGGATGACTCAGCTCATCTGTCTTATCGCTTTGAATATTTTGTTGAATTAAAATTAAAATTTAAAGATAAATTTTGTCCACAACTTAACATGCCGTTATCAAGAGTTGTAAGCGGAGCATTTATATACTGTTGTGAATATGGCACTATACAAACATGATTATCGATCTGGAGAAAT
Source organism: Siderastrea siderea (assembly GCA_964030785.1). Classification (NCBI taxonomy): domain Eukaryota; kingdom Metazoa; phylum Cnidaria; class Anthozoa; order Scleractinia; family Rhizangiidae; genus Siderastrea; species Siderastrea siderea. Next base: position 1,331,788 of record OZ034975.1, on the reverse strand, counting down.
GAGTAAAAAGCGAAGTCGTCGCTTTATCTCAAACACGTTAAAGCATGTCTTATGACGTAATCGTTAAATCTGGTTTCCTCTTCCGCAGTCAGCAAGTCAGTGTCTCGAACTCTAAAATCGAACAAATCGGTTCAAAATCAAAAGTAAAGCAGAAAAATTAAAAAGACTAACTGGTATATCCTTCTGTGCCGTTTATAGTATACTATCCAAGAAGATCCAGCCTCGTGTCGTAATTGATTTCCCACCTGCCAATAACCTTTCTTAACGTTGGCAGCTAGACATTTTCAAGTAATAAACATAACCACATCAACATACACCAGAATTTTCCTTTCATAATATCCTTACGATGTCTCAGCAATACTTTGGTCCCACCAGCATCAACAGTGCCACTGGACTTCACCTCCTGTTATTATCAGTCCTCCTTGCTTTCCTTCACTAGCATTGCACCAACACTGCTCGGCGGAAGTGTCCTTCTATACCTACGATACTTTTTATGTGGACCCTTGTCCTATCGTGCGTGCGTGTGTGTACTAATCAGGAGTACCCAACGACTGGTTTAGGGGAAATCGATTGTAGAGTGAACTAAACATCACCTGCGGGTCCCCGCGTCAATCTTGTTTAGTATTTAACTTTCCTGGGAAAAAAATACCCGCTCTTCACTGCCAGCGAGCAGGACTTTTAATCAATAAAAATCCCAGCCAGCATCAATTTTGAGGTTTGTCAACGAGCCAGCAAAGTTAAAATCGCCAAAAAAAGAAACTTCCAGCCAGCGTAGAGGAAATATTTCCAGTTTGCCAGCAAGCGATCATATATATCATTTTTTATCCAGCCAGAGAACTTTTGAGGTAAACTTTGCGAAAACGACTACATTTGGGGGGGAGGGGTGCGCCACATCTTTTTTTGGGGGGAGGGGTGAATTTAATAAAACGGTATATTTATTTATGAGCTACACTCTTCGTTGTCTACACCGTTTTTATTTATTTATTTCTTATTTTTTGGAGAGTTTACAGTCGTTGGAAAGCTAAAATGTACCATACCAAAGTGTACTACCCAACGTGAAATAGTTTAGCTAGTAAAAGTTCAATTTTCATAGCAGCGGTGTAAACGGAAGACTTTTTTACTCACGTGAACATTGAACACAAAAAAATGTGCTTCAAACAATAATTGTGACTAAATTCATTTAACATTAAACAAACAGACTTTCCGCACATTTCACAGATTACACTTAATATCCCATAACAATAAACAAACAAACAAAGGTGAAACAAAAGATTGGTACTCACTGTTTTGAAGCAGTCCGCCAGAGGCCCAAGCTGCACAATGTAAATTCTCATAACCGCTCGAAAAAGTGTCGCGTAAAAAGTCGTAATTAAGTGTCAAGTTAAACGATAGTGAAGGAATCACAATTATACAAATGCAAGGCCGTTAGAACCTGAAGTCTTATACACTGCACACTTACAAGGAGAAAGAAAGACTAAGGCAGATTCATTTGACAAACCTCGGATTTAGTTGGCCAGCGTATGTCATGATTATCAGTTCCTGATTAACAGGAATGTCAGCAAATAAATCAATATCAAAACAAAAAAAAAATACTTAAGTGCAACCTTAACAAGTTCAATCAACTAGACGAAAAAAATCAATAAAAACGAACTCAACAGTTTCAAGTCAGTAGCTGCAAATTTTCGAAACAAACGTCATTGTCAATTGATTCGCGACATAACTACCGCAAAGATTTGCAGCAAAAGCCAGTGTCAGTTGTTGTAAGGCATTCACCGTAAAAGATTCGCGACAGAACTGCCGCAAAGATTCGCAGCAAAAGCTACTGTCAGTTGTCGTAAGGCATTCACCGTAAAAGATTCGCGACAGAACTGCCGCAAAGATTCGCAGCAAAAGCCACTGTCAGTTGTCGTAAGGCATTCACCGTAAAAGATTCGCAACAGAACTGCCGCAAAGATTCGCAGCAAAAGCCACTGTTAGTTGTCGTAAGGCATTCACCGTAAAAGATTCGCAACAGAACTGCCGCAAAGATTCGCAGCAAAAGCCGCTGTCAGTTGTCGTAAGGCATTCACCGTAAAAGATTCGCGACAGAACTGCCGCAAAGATTCGCAGCAAAAGCCACTGTCAGTTGTCATAAGGCATTCACCGTAAAAGATTCGCGACAGAACTGCCGCAAAGATTCGCAGCAAAAGCCATTGTCAGTTGTCGTAAGGCAATCATCGTAAAAGATTTACAAAAGAACTGCCGCAAAGTTTCGCAGCAAAAGCCACTGTCAGTTGTCGCAAGGCATTCACCGTAAAAGATTCGCGACAGAACTGCCGCAAAGATTCGCAGCAAAAGCCATTGTCAGTTGTCGTAAGGCAATCACCGTAAAAGATTTGCAAAAGAACTGCCGCAAAGTTTCGCAGCAAAAGCCACTGTCAGTTGTCGCAAGGCATTCACCGTAAAAGATTCGCGACAGAACTGCCGCAAAGATTCGCAGCAAAAGCCATTGTCAGTTGTCGTAAGGCAATCACCGTAAAAGATTTGCAAAAGAACTGCCGCAAAGTTTCGCAGCAAAAGCCATTGTCAGTTGTCGTAAGGCATTCACCGTAAAAGATTTGCAAAAGAACTGCCGCAAAGATTCGCAGCAAAAGCCATTGTCAGTTGTCGTAAGGCAATAACCGTAAAAGATTTGCAAAAGAACTGCCGCAAAGTTTCGCAGCAAAAGCCACTGTCAGTTGTCGTAAGGCATTCACCGTAAAAGATTCGCGACAGAACTGCCGCAAAGATTCGCAGCAAAAGCCACTGTTAGTTGTCGTAAGGCATTCACCGTAAAAGATTCGCAACAGAACTGCCGCAAAGATTCGCAGCAAAAGCCACTGTTAGTTGTCGTAAGGCATTCACCGTAAAAGATTCGCAACAGAACTGCCGCAAAGATTCGCAGCAAAAGCCACTGTTAGTTGTCGTAAGGCATTCACCGTAAAAGATTCGCGACAGCGTAAAAAGGCAAAATGTTTAAGAATACATCAGTCATTTTAGAAAATGTGTCTAAATAAAGCACTTTTAAATGTATCATTTAAAACCTATCAGAGTTACGACTTACTCAAATGACTTTTTGCGACAGCGACATTTCATTATTTCCGAAGGGCAATATTTCGTAGTTTTATAATTATTTACATTTAATACTTCAAAAATTGTAATAAATAAGAGACTTTCATTCCTCCTGACTTTTAGAAGGAAACAAAACAGGGTAATAAAGTACTTCACTCCATCGTAATAGAAGCAACCGAAAAATTTGTACTGAAAAAACTGTACTTTGAGATGTGTTTTGAAGAAGACAGTAAACTACCCCCTCCCCCCCGCCCCCACCACAAAGAATGTGACAAAACTGGTGAAAGTGACATAAAACCGGCGGGAGAGCTGGAATCATTTCAGCAGATAATATTTCCTCAAAAAAGCAGAAAAAGGTTACTTAAAAGGTAGAACATGCTATTACGCCAGGAGTCTTACTCGAAAAAATGCACATCCTAAGAGACTGGAGAGCCCAAATAGTTTCATCTTCCTGGTGTTCAATAGAGTAAACGTGATAAAATCGGAAGGTTACAACATCTCACCCGCGAGGTGGCATATCTTGTCCGCCACTTCCGGTGACCTTTTTTCCAGATTGCAACTTTGAACCGCGCATCTTGTCAGTAATAATCGAAACAGACGTAGAAACCGTGCTGCAAAATTATGTCACAAACACGAGCAGTGTCTTACACGACGCGGTCTGTAGGCTCGATTACTAGTCGGTTTTCGGGGAAGAAAGCCGGACCCGAGTGAGCGGCGGAAATCGCGCCTAAAATTCGTTACAATTGACTCAGAGTTGACTAATGAGTTCTGTTAGCGTGGATGAATGAAACATTTTGCCTAAGGTTAAAAATGGCTTTCTTCTCGCTTTCCAAATGTCTTCAGTTTCCGAAGACATCCGCAGAGCTTTAGGAATGAAAGCAAATCCCTCAAGTTCTAAATTCGGCCAATATTAAAGCCGATTTCACAGCTTTGTGTATACCCGGGGTTTCAAGCATGAGCAGCTATGAGTTGTCCGTCTCAATTGTATCACATTCACAAAGCGGTAAACAAAATTAGCAGATCTACTTTTTTGTAATTGCTTTTTTTATATCTCAGAAAGCACAAATTTCGTCTGTGAACTCCTTTCATGGGCAAATTTCCAGAATTATTTTGTGACCATGATCGCCCCAATCCTGGCTTCAGTGAGACGAATCATGAATCTTCCGAGGAGCGCAAAATTCATCCTATTACGGGCTTTTATTACTTCAAAATAAGAAAAATAACTAAACTGATTCACACCGAAAAAAAATCACTCACCCTAACGTTGCTACTTTGCGGGGATTGCCGCGGAGATAGCCATCTCGAACCGTATCTCGACAACCAGTTCAAACGAAAAAGGTAAACGTTTACCGAGCTCAACCGATTTATTCATTCAAAATAAGAGTTTCGTATTACCTCTTTTAAAAAATGACAGCTGATGTTAACATGTAGCTGTTGACACGCCCCTCTCTACCTGTTTCGCGTTCGCTTGCTTGTTAGCGGCTATTCACGCGCGCGTCACGTTTCCATGCCCCAGGTGATTTCCGCGGTCGCTGGCGTGTTCTTTTTGATCTACTATCCCTGAGCGGGAACGGAGACTGCTCGTAGTCAGACCACAATTTGTTTTTAGAGTCTAATAGCCAGGAAAAAAAACAGACAAGCCATTTTTCCCCAGCCAAAGCCAATTTCCCAGCAAGCCGGGTGTTTACGAAACATCCCAGGCAGTCAACTATCTAATGTTTAACTTTCCCAGCCAGCTCAATTCTAGCCTGTCGAGCGGGTTTTTTGTCGAGCGGCCCCGTCAGGTACTCCTGACTAATCGATGGGCTTAACTGCAGAATTCGTCATCCCATCCCGTAGGCCATAGCGAAATACACACCTTGTGAGCCTTACACGACGTATTTTGACCGACCAAACCGGTCGACGCTCTTGACACGACTGCTCTAACTCAACTTCGTCGGTTGAAAACTGATGATACTGTCGACCTGTCGTCATGCCCTTTTCTAAACTCTGCTTATATTCCTAAATTATCGCCGGAAATGCGTGACATGTGCGAGGGTGAGCTAACGTAAGCAGAGTGTTTTAAATGTCCTTTCTTTGTTCAAAAATAACAAATCGCCAGGAAACGATGGTTTGTCTGCGGAATTTTATAAAGTGTTTTGGCCTGAAATCGGGAGGAACTTGGTGGATTCCCTAAACTTCTCCTACCGTCATGGTGAGCTTTCTACAACTCAGAAAGAAGCTGTAATCACTCTTATAGAGAAGAAAAACCGAGATAGGAGGCTCATTAAGAACTGGAGACCAATTTCCTCAGTCAACGTTGATGTCAAGATCGGCTCAAAGGCAATCTCTAAAAGACTGGAGAAAGTCCTCCCCCACATTATTCACTATGATCAAAACGCATTCGTCAAGGGTCGAACTATTTTCAACGCAGTTCGTACCATCAATGATGTTATTGATTTCACAAAATTAAAAAACTATAGTGGTATTCTGACTGCTATAGATTTTGAAAAAGCTTTTGATTCGCTTAATTGGGACTTTCTTTTAAAACCTTTAGAAACCTTTGGTTTCGGGAAATCTTTTATTGCCTCGATAAAAACATTTTACAACAACACATCGAGTTGTGTGATCAATAACGGTTTTGCCACTTCCTTCTTTCAACTCAAGCGCGGTGTTCGCCAAGGAGACCCTCTTTCTCCGCTTCTTTTCATTATCGCTCTTGAGATTCTGGCAATTGACATACGCAACAATATTCAGATAAAAGGTATTACCGTCGACGGAAACGAATTAAAATTAGTAATCTTTGCGGACGATATGACATCGTTTGTCAGGGACAAACCTTCATTCTTTGTTCCCATGAACACTGTGAAACTTTTCGGCAGATACGCTGGTTTGAAAATGAACCAAAAAAAAACAGAAATCCTCCCACTAGGTAGCAAGGTGCTATATCCCCAGGAATTTGGAGTGGAAGAGATTAAAAACGTTGTTAAAATTCTCGGTGTCTACTTCACCAGTGATCATGCACATTTTGCCAAAAGAGGGCTGGAGTTGGAGTTGACTGCGAGTAGTCTGAAATTTAGCGCACGCGCGTGTGTGTATTTCGCCCGCCCTACAAGCGATCGCCAAAATTAGAGACTACTCGCAGTCTAGAGTTGGAGAGGCCTCACACTAATCGGCAGAATACAAGTAATTAAATCATTCGTTATTCCAAAAATTTTATACCGCGCAGCTTTAGTTTCTTGTAAAAAAGACTTCACTAAAAAACTTAACTCACTCCTCTACACCTTTGTATGGAAAGGTAAAGACAAAATAAAGCGAACTACACTAATAAATCCAGTTGAGAAAGGAGGCCTCAATATGCCTGACATCGACTCAATGATTTCTACACAGAGAATAATGTGTATAAAGAGATATTTAGATCCATATACTGCAGGGTGGAAACTTTTCTTAGATTCGTATCTTGAAAAAGTAGGAGGCAAAATTTTGTTTCATTGCAATTTTAACTTTGAAAGGCTCTCGATAGCAATTCGGTCTTCTACAAGGAATGTCTTATTTTGTGGTCCTCTATGAATAAAGCTGATCCTTCCACACTTGAAGAAATTGCCAGTGAAGTTATATGGAATAACAAGTATATCTGCATTGGAGGCAAATCTGCTTTTAGCACCAAAGTATGTGAACATGGACTGTACAAAGTTGGCGAAATTTACGACAGTGCAGGGGAGCTTGTGATTGGGGGAGAATTTTTGCGATCGGCTCTTTCTCCCATTGATTCCTTCTTACTGTTCAGTATATACGAGGCGCTTCCACTACATTGGCGAAATATTCTATGCACAAACCGTGGTCTTATACCTCTCTACACACAACACATAAATCTATCCACCTTTTATTTTTACATTAACAATGAAGGAATCAATGTAGAGAAATTGCAATCAAAATTTTTGTATGGTAGCCTGATCTCTAGAATTGCAAATATGCCAACCGCCATAAAGAAATACGAAGATCTCTATAAGCTATAATACTGAGTCTTTTCAACTAAACTGGAAAGACATCTTTCTGTTACCATTACAAGTAACCTTGAGTACAAAACTACGCGAATTTCAGTACAAAATATTAAATGGGATTCTCTATACAAACAAGATGCTTTACAAGTTCAAAAAAGTCGAGTCCCCCTTATGTTACCTGGCAAAGCGGAAATAGAAACTCTAGAACACTTCTTTTTTTACTGCCCACGGGTTAGGATGTTCTGGAATGAAGTAGTGAATTTGTTTAGAGACCAACTCAAAATCTCTAAGGATTTCGAGATCACAGATGTTATGTTTGGACTAAGTAATAAAGAAACTTATAGCTCTTTAATTAACTATATCATTCTCGAAGGGAAATATCTCCTGTATCTTTTTACACTAAATGACAGTTTTTATCTCCAAGACTATTACTAGAACGTATTAAGAATACTTACAAACTCGAACGTTTTATTGCGAGAGAGAGCAATAATCTTAAATACCATTACATGAAGTGGGAGGCTCTGCTTCCTCTTATTTCACCTTAGATTGAATTCTTTTAGGATCCTTCTTAATTGTCACCTTTCCTTATTGCATAAGCATACCTAAACCTGTACCTGTAAACGCCACTGTCGGCGGTGTTGTTGTTGTTTTTTTTTGTCTCGCTTTTTGTACTGCGATTATTAATGTTGTGTAAGATAAGTGCAGTATTGCAATTCGTTCTTGCACGTAGTATTGTCATTAGATTCATGTATGTATTATTGTAAGCGGTTTTTGTAACTCAAAAAAATAAATAAAATACCCAAAAAAATTATTACTTAATATTGCGCAAATTAACATACTTAAGGTGGTCTTATACCAAAACTAGCGGACCCGTTCGGATAGTTCGCAGTTGTTTTTTAGATGTTAGTACTATTTTGTCTCTGCTGTCTTTGTTGTTCAGTGTATATCAGTGTTATCAGGAGCAGGATTTGGTTGCATGATAGAGAGCGTCACCATTAAATGGGTAACACTGAGGCAGCTCAAAATTAAAGAATAACGGGGAAACCACGAAAACGTAGCCCGGCATTTGAAAAGAAATATGCCATCATAAGTCTGGGAAATCTTTTTTTCTTTTCGTAATAACAGAATGAATGTAGAAGAATACTTACATAATTAAAGAGAAACAGGCGTTGGGCTAGTTTTTGCGTGTATATAAGTTGTTTGAGTTTATTTAAAAACTTGTGATTGACAAAATTTTACTTTCGTGTCAGAAATCATGCCAACATTACACCTATGTAAACATTCTACTAATTGAATTCTGAGAGATAGCTTTCGTGTTAGGAAAACCTTGCGAATATGATCGTTCTAAAGCTAAAAGGCTAAGCGAGGGAAAACACAAAACATTTTTGCAGCTTAATGACAAGGATTTCAAGAATCTTTCTGGTGATCATCAAAGAACAAACATCATTTGGGAAGTTCAGAATAACGAGTAAATCGTCAGATCAATGTCATAACCACGAATACATTAAACTGTGGGAACTACGAAACTAAACTGCGGACACGCATGAAATACAGAAACCAAGAAAACTTCAATAACGGTCGATTCTGGAGAGCTCAATAACGGGAAAGAGTCAGGACTCTTCTGGCAATTATGCATGGAATATTTTTAAAATTTATTGAATACGCACGTACGGGGAAAATCCAGACTAGCCGATAATTCCGAGCAACATACACTATATATCAGCTCAAAGTAAACCACATAAAACTCAAACTGAAAGCTGTCAATAAAGTCCTTGAACTCTGTAAGGTGTGGATGATTTTTTTGATAGTTTATATTTTAAACCCGTACGAAATGCAAACGTACACAATCGCCTTTCGTGGGCTTCATTAATTATGACCAATTATCTCCCCCAGACAACTTATGGATAAAGAAATGTTTGCACTTGTAGATCAGAAACATCAGCACACAAAGACTTCTTTGCAATCTTTTCGACAGCAACTAAACTTAACCAATTTTTTTCTTCGTCCAGCTGTTCCTAACCCGCTGGCGAACGTCAACCTAAACTGAAGACCAGCGAGTCCTAACATGCTCCTGAGTAAACTTTTCCTTCCGACTCCTTCCTGCGTTGTCTTTGCAAATCAAAATCTACGATATTTTCGAGGATCCAAACACTCCGATTAATTCTTCATCCATAGAGACTGCGCAAAACTTGGTTAAGAGTCCCTCAAAACTTGTTTATTTATACACCTCGAAGGATTCTACTTTGGCACTGGGTGACTTTGAATGGCTTTGTGGGTTTGTTGCCAAAAAGTTAACACACTAACACGACTATTTACGCCAGGACAGCCCCAATAGTTCTCAGTTGCTATAGCAACTGCGAACTAAAAAGGTGATGTTAGGTTGCAAAAGTCACTTTTTTTCAAATGGCAAAATTGTAAACTTTAAACACTTGGGAATGCTGTCTTGGAATAATCTCACTCGATTTCCAGCATTAAAGCAGCGAGATTTAAGAAATCCAATCAGCAGTATGCGACTTTTTCCATAGCAACGGCCATAGCAACAATTGTTTACATTTATCAAATGTGCACAAACAAGCCTCAATAAGAACATTACCCCCCCCCCCCCCCCCCCCGCCTCTCTGTAAAATGACATCTGGTACTACTGTGGAGAAACACCTGACTGAGGAGAGAGTCCTGAGGTCCGAGTTTTAACCGACAAAACATGACCCAAATCTTACAGAAACGATGGTTTTTGCATCAAATTACCGTTCAGCTTGTATTTTAGTGTGGCAACTTGAATTTGACAATAGTTTTAGGATAATGAGCGAAGGATAAGCTGTGTAGAATCCGCTCTCTTATCTTTAAGACTGTTTTTCTCCAATAACAGAATTTCTCGAACTGAATGAACTTTTGAGCACGATATCTCCGGGGCATTGTAACCTAGTGTTCTGAAATTTTCAGCAAGATTAAAGGACTTAATTTCCTAGGTCGTAAACCTAAAAAATGCTCACAATCTTGAACTGCTTCTCAGTAAGTGAATCGTTGCCCTCTTTTTTATTTCCTTCTACCTTACTTTCTGGAAAAAAAGAATAAAAATAAATTCGAAAGAGGCCAAGCTGCTTAATATTCGAGGTTTAGCCCCTGAAGAATTCATCTGTGGACAGATCTAAGTTGATTTCATACTTATCCAACCGTGCATTAGTTAGATGTCGTGCTTACAATGAACCCCCTATTTTTTTGACTGAGAAGGCTGCTTAATCATTAACTATTATGTCATGTGACCTGAAAAGACTCAGTTTGAAGTCAGGGCGTGAATCCCTCTAAAAGGATGGTAAAAGTCTCCCGCAAAGTTCTTTTCTAAAGAAATTCACTTTTTGGGTATAAGACCACCTTAAAGTACATGATCAAATGCGCATTACAAAAAACAAACACTATAACTAACCAAAAGTAACTAAAAATATATGAATAGATCAAATAATTACATGCATGTGGCTTAAAAACAATACAAATGAATCTCTAGTTTACTGCTTATTTACCCAAGTCTATTTAAAAAATAGTTTATAATGAAAAGGAAATATGTATCTTTCATTAAAATTAATTAAAAAGAAAAAAAAGAGAGTAAAATTTATGTACACCTATATAGAGTTAAAAATTGTATGCAAGTCTAAAATAGTGAGTCTTCAACTGTCTCTTAAAAATATTATAGTTGTCCTGCATTCTAATGTCCTCCGGTAAAATGTTCCAGATTTTGGGGGTTGCTGTTTTAAAGGCCCTGTCTCCTAGTGTCTTCTTTGATCGTGCACTATAATCCTCTAGTAACATACCCCTGTCCGATCTAAGATTATATGTGGATGTACTCCTAACTTTGATCCGTCCCCTAAGGTACTCAGGCGTGTTGCCATAGATACACTTATGAGCAAGCATTGCTATCTTATGAGCAAGCATCTCTATCTAGGAACAAACGTTTCCCATCCTACAATTGTACTGAGGATTTTTTCACCTGAAACAATGTGATATCATCTCATTTGACGATTTAGAGCTTGCGCCACTGGAAAATAAACTGCCGAATCTGTATTAGAACAGAACCTTTTGGGAAAATGGAGGTGTCCACAATTTTGGGCGTGGTCAGCCATGTGGCACCTCTTCAGTCCAACTAAACGGAACTTCATGTCTTTTTTTTTTTAACTATTGCATGTACTTAATTTTGTTGTAAATATATCTCTTTTGTTTCCGGCTGTCGGCTGAGAAGCTAGTGGCATTTTGACACAGGTAAAAATAAAAACAAACAAACAACTAACAAACAAACCAGACTTCCATTTAATGGAAGTCGAATTTACAGTATTTCACTGTGTTAGTAAAGGTTTTCGCTTGTTCTACAAGTGTGTATAACTCTAGCAAAAATTTTAATTCACATTTTTATTTTCACAATCTCCGCACACTGAATTATTACTCGACCAGTCACTGTACAACTGTGCATCTCTCAAAGCAACGAGAGTACAAATTCTGACTAGACATGCGCAACGAGTTTGCAACTCCCCTGACAGCTTAACAGATGAAAACAACGTTTTCAGAAAAAAAAATCTGCCACTCAGACTTAACTAGATCAAAGGTTCTAAGGTCCGCTTGATACATTGACCCCTAAAGCGCCCGTAACCGCCCTTGTTTAACAACGCCGCTTGTACCACTTGTGACGTCATCAGTTTTAACGTTCCTAGACAGCTTTGACAACTAACTTGTGCAGGGAGATGAGATCTTTCAATCCATACCCAGATGAGCGCGATTTAGCGAAACAGACCAGAGAAAGACGCAAAAAACCGTGTAACTTTGACCAGAACATTCCAATGAAAATCTTGTCCCACTACCCACTCTTACTTCCTTCAAAAAAATTCACGATCCTCGAACTTTTTGCAAAACCTTTTCCCACCGAAAGCAAGCCTAGTAAATGCCCAACAAAGGAAAAAAAACGGGGAAAGAAAAGCAGAAGAAGCGGAGAGGAGAGAACGGAAAAGGTAAAAGACGAAGGGGCAGCGAAACTTTCTCGAAAAAAAACCATCTCAAAATTTTGATTTCTGCGCATGCCCGAACTTCGAAGCTGTAATTTGCTTTCAGGAACGAAAACTAGTCTAGTGCTCGACTTGTAAACAAGGTTTTGCACAGTTTCGATTCTTTTTGGCTAGACAGCGATCTAAAAACGGCTTTGGCAAAATTTCCAGGAGTCAATGGGTTAACCTAACGCAACGCGCGCTCTACGGCGACACAGGTACCCTACATCAAGGGCACTTTTGGGACCATCGAAAGGATCCTACAACCTTACAACATAGAACAACTTTTGACCAACATTGTGGACAAAGACGTACCTAGCGACAGACAGGGAGCGGTATACAAGATCAAATGCTGCAACTGCTAGGGCCACTTAAAATGGTGAGTCTGGCGGAAATTTGAACAAACGACTAACTGAAGACAAACGAGTGCCGGACTGAGCACTATTTACAAAGGAACCACAGAATTGACTGGGATTCTGTTGCATGTGTCTGTATACCTACTGTACGAACTACCTGCAGTATCTTTGCAAAGTATGCCTATCAGTGTAAAATTACAATCTAGCGTCGATTCCCAGATTACCTTTTTGTTAAAGCAGGGCAGCGTTTGAAAAACAAAATTGACAAGTTTAGTTCTTTGACACGATTTTTCTGGCAAATTGCGGAATTTAAGTCTCGCGAAATTGCCACAGTAACTCCGATTTTCGGGAAACTTAGAACTAATAAACAGTAAAAAAATCCCCGCGCCCTATCTTTCCTTGGTGCCTCACAATCTTTACGTCTGCCGGATCGGCAGGCTAGGTCAAGTTTGTATAGTTTGTATTGTGTTGGTGGTTTCTTGTCCACGAGTATCTTCAAGGCTCATTCCCGTAGCGTCTACTGGATTAATGGCATTATTCCGCCCCCTAAAACAGCAGCATCTATTTAAAACAGTCCTAATGGCTCTTCGATATTTTGGAATTCTCAAAGCGTAGACGAACGGGTCAAAAGAGCAATTCAGTAGTACAAACCTAAGGGAAATTAGAAGAAAAACATCTAAGGCTGTTGTACCTGCACAAACCGAACAAAGATTTCTCAAGTTAATTGCGATAACGTAGGGAACGAAAGCGACATAAAACAAACATAAAACGATTACAAATGCCTTTGTGGTTTTCTTTTCCCTTTGAGCTGTTTTCAAGTTCTTTGGTTTGTTGTCGGATTCCAAGTTTTTCATTCGCCGTGTGTGAGCTTCAAGTGCACCAAACGTCTTCCAGTACACTATAGGCAACACGAGAAGGGGAAGCAATACATGTAGATGACAGAAAACCATCTCAAAAATGATTAACGGTATTCCGGTGAATAGGAGGCTCGTAAACATGAGAGCGTAGATCCAAAACAGAACTATAAGCACGTTGACTCGTTTTGTGGTCACTATGTTGCGATAGTTTATCGCTGAGCCGACAGCAAACCATCGGTCAAAGGCCATGGCAATAACACTGCAACAGCTCACTATAACGCTGGGAATGCCGATATTGGCATATATCCTCAACAAAATGGGAGCCAAATCTTGGTAGCTGGGCTTGTTGGTTAACTTTGTAAAGTCATAGGCTGTTAAGAGATATCCCGCTAACGAGCCCGCCATAAAATCTGCTACGGCCATGTTTATGACTAATTTTGTGCTTGGCGATCTCAGACTTCGGTGAGGATCTTTGTAAATAGTGAGTAGCAACATCGAGTTTCCTACAGCAGCTGTTGTTGCCATGAAGAAATCGATTGACAATAGAGGAATACGCTCGTAGTCGAGACTAGTACCTGAGGAACCAGTTCCATTACTCACAAAATCAGACCTTGACGAGTTCATAGTTGTCAGGTTACTGGTTTATACTTGTCGGTCACTTCTCTGGGCAAACTCTCTCAGCAAAAAGATGCTGCAAAATTACAAAAAGATAAATGCATCTAACATTGCTCCATCAGTTTAAGACTTTTAACTAAGAAGACCGAAAATCTTTTCATGTAAGAATATGTTCACCTGTGCGATACAACGCGTAGACCTAAAATGGGTTTACTGCAATGAAAGTTGTTTTATAAAAAACATCAGAATTAACGAAAAAATACCCAGCAACTTCAGTTAATTCAAAACCGAGCCAAGGTTAAAACTCCTTTACGACCCTTTGCCAAGACAAACTTAAAAATTAATTAAACGCGTACATTTAATGAAAATCTAAAATCGTTTTAACACTTTCGTCAAACAACTGAAAGCAGACAAATAATTTAAAAAACGGGCATTAGGGTAAGGGAAAAAAAACAAGAAAGAGGAAATAGGTTGGCGAAGTTCAAATTGCGTCAACTGAACCTGTCATGTGGAATACAGGTGTAAAGGAGTTGTGTTTTATGAGCCTTCCAAACATCCACACCCAAGGACTTACGCGAAAACGTAAAATTGCCTAAATTCTACGGCTTATCCTATTAATAACGAGTCAACTGCAAATGTACTTACGTCTAATCTTTGCCATAATATTTTCCTACAAAAAATTTCAAACAATCCTCACAGTCTTTCCGTCCCTTCTTATGGGAAGAAATCAGTACTTAGCCAGCTGTGTCAGCAAATCTTTATTCATTGCGTTCCGTATTTCAGCAGGTCTTCTCGCTCCGGGAAACATGTAATCTGTTAGTTGTAATTAGTCGCGGTTATCTCGCTAGTAGTTGGTAAAATAAACATACTTTTCAAACAAAGACGTTACAAATTAAAAATCGCCTTTTTGTTCTGTCATTTTCTTAGAAACGGAGATGGAAGCAAAAACCTGAAATATTTTTTATACCTACGATTTTTTGTGAACTCAAGTAGACTGATACTTATCGGTTTTTTTATTTATATATGTTATCATGGTTATTAGAATTCTAAAGAAACACACAGCACTTTTTAATTTTAATTATATAGACATATTTCGCTTTATCCGGGCCGTCGACCGTCTATACCCAAGAAGTTCCCATCGATTATGGCCTTGCATACGGCAACTGCGCCCGCGATACAAGCGGCAGTCAAAACCGTGGTGTCCTGTCAGTGTTCTCGGTTACGGTTCAGAATGCTACAACTGAAAACAGAGGAAACCCCAGTATTTTGTGTCTGTAAACAAAAGCAAGAGTTTATAGCGACTGAAGCTAGTATTGTATTGTCGCGCTTGCAAGAAAGGTAAAAATTAGTACGAAGATCAAAGCTGCTAGTGTTTGCGTTTTGTGTGGCTTGTGTTGGATTAAAATGCATTGTTTAAAGGATAAGAAGAGTGACAAGACGACGACTAAAACCGTCTAAAATCGTAATATTACACCAGAATTTATTCCTTATATCAGAACAGTTGACTCGAGCTGCTCTACTTCCAGCGGGCCCGCTGGGATCAGATTCGGAGAAACAACAACGCCATCATGAGAGCTACAAAACAGCTAATTCCAGTAAGATTTTTAGCGGTTTTGTATGATCTATAAAACAGAAGTTGAAGCGACATTAGCATCGTTACAAGTTGAATGGCGTTACGAGTGCTTGTTGAGAAAGGAAAAATTATCACACTCCCATTTTCTGATTTAAGCCGCCCAAGTTTCTAAAGGCACGTTTACATAGCTTTTAATAATAATGCAACTACCACCCAAGAAATAAGCTTATACTAAACAGCCGGATCATAAATTTTTTAATTGGTTTCTGAAGAACAACTTCATCTCTTAGAGTCGCCTGTGATTATCGGTTCTTCCTTTTTGCAACGAATCCGACGTAACGCAGAGTTTTATAATTCCAAATTTCTTTCGGTACTGCGGACTGATGCAGGACCGCTTGACCTGCATTTTGCTCTTTTAAAATTACTTTCACTTCTCCTTTTCGAATAAACTCCTCCTGCCTGAATCCTAGAGTAGTTCTCAAATTTGTTCCTTTTAATTATAACAATTTAAATCTTCTTGAATTTCGTGAGAAATTACACATTTGCCTCTGTTTGCTCTCTGTCTGTAAAAGTCGATTGATTGGAGTGGAAATTGAAGCGAGAAAAAATAAGCGTATCGATATTTGACTAGATAAACTTTGTTCCTGCAATTACCGTTCCAATCCAGTTAGTCAAGTTAATTACCCATTTATAAAGACGGGCTAGGTAATAATTATTTTGACTTTCCGTGAATAAAGCAAGCGAAAGTGTCGTTTCCTTGGCGGTCCGCGTGTTTTCTTTGTTTTGCTTGGCCTGAATTTCAGGTGAGTTTTGACTTTTGAGAAGAAAAGTAAATTTTCTGCAGCTTTTCACCACGAGCCTTTTGCTGTTACGATGACACAAGGAAGCTCCAAATTCCAAAAAGGCCTTTTCGTTTGTCTCCGGGTATGTGGAAAATTATACAAACTTGCCTATTTCCAAATTGAAGCATGAGCTGTGTAGCGCAACCATACAACGACTGTAGATCAAATTTGTCAAACATTCATGATGTATCTCTGATCTGATGAACGGGAACATTTTTCCCTAAGCGAGAACACAACTCTCGTTGACAGCAGGCAATCACAGCTGGAAGTTGGATGTTGGTGTGAATTAAAACCAGACATGAAGTACACGATGAAAACAAGTATGAAGTGACCGAAGATCTTTACAAGGACAGAAGACGGATTGTACCCGACGCTACTCAGAGCTGCTCAGTTAGCAGACAGCCATGTGATAAACGATGACAAGGAGAGTGAAAAGGATGTGAAGTTTCTTGTGAAAATTGATATTCAGTAGGATAAGAGGAAAACCTTTATAGCCTCCTTCGCATTCAAGTCCAGTTAGCGATGTCTCCCGCCGCAGAAAAAAGTTTTGAATCGATTCTGGTTGCTCATCCAGCCCATATAATTGCAAACAGTTGTCACTTTAATAAGTTGAAGTAAGGCAAGTGGTTAATTTGAAGAAAACGCTGAAATAAAACCGCATCTCCACAGTATAAACTTTCGCTGATCACGCAGAAATCGAAGCGAAGAGCACAAAATCTGCATGAAGTCAGGACACCACAGTTTTTCCCGCCTACTGAATGCTGATTGGTTAATTCAAATTTCACCGTATGCAAGGATATTGTCGGGGGTTGAAGCGGAATAATGAATATTGAATACTGGCTTAAAATTGTAAAGGAATATTGAATATTGGCTCAAAATTGTAAGGAATATTGAATATTCAGTTTTTTAATCAAGAATATTGAATACTTGCAAAGAGAAAATAAGTTCTCCTCACCCTCTCTGTCTCCAAATGAGAATCGCAGGTGTCTATATTTTCGATATTTGGCAGGCGCTCTGCCTCATGTTAAGCTTACAAAATTTGCAACGCGGACTACTCCCCAAGGGAGATATTTTCTTGTGACGTCACTTTCAAAGCACATGCTTCAGTTGACCGCTTTAAATTTCGACGCTTTGGTTACGGTCTAAGAACTGTTCGGACTTGTAAAGATGGGAAAGCACAGGAAAGACAGGTAAGTAAAGCTTTTAAACTATTTTTAACTTGAACAGATTTCCAAACCATAAGCTTACAACAACGACGACAACAACAATAAAAATCGAGAGTTCTTTTCTAATCGATTTCTAAGTGTAGTGTTTGAAATCTAAGTAGATCCATGCATCTTCGCCATTTGACCGCTAATAAACTCATCCGAAACTCATGTTGACTTCAGTCTGCCAGCGAAACCAAATAACGCTACAGACAAGAAGTCACAGTGAAAGGTGAAAAGGATAACATACTATTTTTCTGCAATTGAATGAACAATGATAGTTCACAAGCCTCAAAGTCGATCTCAAAGTAGACTTGAATCGAACTTGAAAACTTTTGGCCCTTCAACTCTGCCAACTAACGAATCTAAACATTTTTATCCGTTTGTTAGCTCACATTGAAGCTCACAGATTCCATGTTGGAAAACAGAACACCACGAAAAAAATGTTTTAATTGGCCTTATCACGGTTTTCTACGCCATCTTGACAGGTAGGCAACGCAGTTAGAAATTATAGTGTGTGTATGGAAATCCGACGGCAATATTTTTTTCAAAAATTGAATTCTGGACAACTTATGAATTGTAAAGTTAAAATGCTAGGCAAAAGTTTTTATTCACCAAGTTTGAAAGATGTAGCTTGGCTAGAAAGCGTTTAGTTACGTTTTTAATTTTCCATCCAGTTGTCTATATTTTCCCGTAAATTGACGCGGTTCGCGGGAAAAAAATTATAGGCAAATGTATGGAAAATTAAAAACGTAACTGAACGCTTTCTAGACCAGCTACATCTTCCAAACTTGGTCAATAAAAACTTTTGCCTAGTATGTTTACTTTACGATTCATAAGTTGTCCAGAATTCAATTTTTGAGAAAAATATTTGCCATCGGATTCCCATACAAACACTATAATTTCTAACTGCGTTGCCTACCCGTCAAGATGGGGTCGGAAAAAAATTAGCCTTTTTTGAGCAATGAGTCACGTGAAGGAACTCGAGGAATGTATCATTGTAGATACTCTTCTTGTAATGAGATAAAAATTTGCGGCGCATTAGAACCTTGGCTGCTTGGGCATGCAATGTTAATCTGTGTATCGTTCTCCAGAGATGCCAGGAAAAAGGGAAAAAGTCATAAAAAGCAAAAAACCAAAGATCGCGAACATCATCGTCGTCATAGTCAACACGTTAAAAGGTATGCCTTTATAATACTTACAAAGTATGTGTTTTAGCAGAACGTTCACCTATTGAATTGTGACATTGTGCACTTGAAAATTTTATTTTTTTAAAAACTATTACAGGACCCAACGTCTTACGCGTTTTTACTGTTATGAGACTGGTAGATCTTAAGAAGTCGTGAATGAATATAGTATCGATTGAGCAGTACTAAATACTTCATATACTTTTAAGGGATGGGAATGAAGAACGACGAAAGCGATCATTGGCTAGCTCATCAAGCGAAGATGAATTGAAATATGAACCAATGAGGAAAAAGAACAAAAGAGCGGAACACTCATCAAGTGAAGTGGGAAAGAAAAGGTACTTATGGATGTTTTACAAATAGTTTCGAAAGACCTATGTTATAAAAACGTGGTTAATGAGAGATTTCAAGTCTTATTGGTGTGTTTAACTAAGGGTTTAGGCATACTTGCAGTAAAAATGATCAATTTTCACTAAAAATTGTATGCCTTTATGATACTTATAAGTATGTGCGTTTCTGCATAATATTTGCTCTATTGACTTATGACACTGTCCACTTGAAAATTTTATTTTTAAAAAAATTACAGTACCCAACCTCTTGCCCGTTTTTACTGTTATGTAGATCTTAAGAAGTCGTGAGTGGATATAGTATCGATAGAGCAGTACTAAACACTTCATATACTTTTAAGGGATGGGAATGAAGAACGACGAAAGCGATCATTGGCTAGCTCATCAAGCGAAGATGAATCAAAAGATGAACCAATGTGGAAAAGGAGCAAAAGAGCGGAACACTCATCAAGTGAAGTGGGAAAGAAAAGGTACTTATGGATGTTTTACAAATAGTTTGGAAAGATCCTGTTTTA